>JAJOOR010017234.1:0-45964 GCA_036250505.1 Solanum acaule
AAATAACTAATCGATATTACCTTTACCAAATTCAAAATTTCTTGAATTAATCTCTAGATTTTGTTTACCAACCGATTAATCCCTTGAATTAATCCACCGATTTTGTTGAAGAATCGAGCTTTGAATACCTTCTGTTTCAATGTGAGCAAAAAACTTGAAGAAGGAGAATCTTTGAACGTGAAAATTGGGGGAAAATAAAAACTTTAATTGAGAAACGTGAAAGGTGGGAAACGTCTAAGATGTGGGAAGATATTAATGGATAGTTTTTGTATTTGTTTTTTATTTTTAATCTGTTATTGGTTAGAATTTGATCCAATTATGGACTCTTTTGATTAATAAAAGGAAATATAAATAATAAAATGTGAATACAAATTATTTTTGAAAATATTGATATTCTGTCATTTTAAATAAATATTTTAAAGTGTTGTTATTTTGACTAAATATGTTAGGTATTATGACTATATAGCTAATTTTCCCTAAGGTAAATAGGGGGTATGCTTTTTTTTTAATCCCACTTGCTATAGTAGTAGTTAAATAACATTTTCATTTTATCACTTTTCTGTTATTTGCTTTAAAATTTCACCATCATAACTCATATTTACGTACCTATTTGATTTCTGTTTTTAATAATATTCATCTCACTTTTTTTTTATATTCATAACCCTCAAATATTTAATTTAAAAGTTTAAGACATTATGGTATTCTTTCTTTTTATCTATATAAATTAATATATTTTTCTTTTATTAGACCCCTATCGAATATTATCTTTTTCATTTCATATTTGAAGTAATAATATCCTTATATTTTCACTGGAAATTATATTCATGTTATAATTTGATTCGATGAAGAAAACTCTTGAATGTTGATAAATTTGTGGGAGAGTGTGTTGACAAAAGCTCGGTAAATTATCCATTGATTATTATAAATTTTTTTGTCATCTATTTCTCATTATTAAGGTCTTAGACTCATAAGGAGAGTGTGTTTGTAATACTTTTTCCCATTTTTTGATGTATTTTCTGTATGGAACCTTTTACATTTGATTTTGATAATTCATATCTCACATATTTATATTCATAAGATCCAAATATGTTAAAAGTTTACGATATACTATGATATTCCCCCCTCTCTCTCTATCTATCTCTCTTTAAATTTATATAGATTCATATTTTGTTTATTGAGATCTACAATTATCATCTTTTTTCATTTTATATTTGAAGAAGTAATGTCTTATATCAATACTGAAGATTATATTTATATTTTAATTTGATTCAATGAAGAACGGGAGGATATATTAACAAAAATATTCGAGAAATTATGCACTGTTTCTGTAAATCTTTTGGTCATCTGTTTTTATGATTAAGGTCCTGAGCTCATAAGGAGGACGTGTTTATATATTTTGAATTTAATATAATATGAAGTCCTTGCAAATTTAAATTTGATAAAATTTCACCGTCTACAACACTTTTGAGATTTTAATTTTTGTTTCAACTTGTGAAGAAATTGAGATTTTTTTTGTAGCCTTTTACAAATTTATTTTTGATATTCATTTTACTCTAGCTTTTTTTTTGTAGCCTTTTACAAATTTATTTAATTGATTTTTTTAAGGGATAATGCATAAGTACTCCCTTCAACTATATCCGAAATCATAGCGACTCATTTAAATTTAACTAGGATCCTATTACCACTAAACCATTAAAATGGAATGAACAAACCATAAATGTTGATGTATCATAGAGAGTATGCACACTCCCTAAAGGAGATTGAGGGTTACAAATATAACTTTAAAAGTAATTAATAGGTACAAATGTCCATTTTTAATGCTTATGCACACTCCCTAAAGGAGATTGAGGGTTACAAATATAACTTTAAAAGTAATTAATAGGTACAAATGTCCATTTTTAATGCTTATGAACACTGTGAATCTTGGCATCATCATTATCGAATTGTATATCAATTTCGATATACAAAATATAAATTTATAAATTCTTATACGAAATGATATTCCTTATGAAATTATCAATACATAAATATATAAATGATTACATTGTGGTATAATATTGGTGTCAGTATATATTTCACAATCAAAATGATTAAAATCAAAATATCTTTAACTATAGTCTATATGCATGAAAATGGTGTATATTGAGTTGTAAAGTTGGTGTTATTATCCGTTCTTAGGTAAATAAATTGGTGTACAATGTGGTGTATTGCTGAGACTCTGTAATATAACCATTTAAAAAATAAATATTTTTGAACCAAAATTATATAATTTTCTAATAATAATTAAACTACAATTATTTTAAATGTCAAACTTTAGGTAAAATGGTGTATGTTAAAATTCATAATACGTGAAAAAAATTATTTTACAAATTGATATGTTGCGAATTTTATTCATTGATTTGATTTTTCATAAGGCAAAATGGCTTTGAATAGATTGATATTTTGATTGTGAATAAAATATGTGTTTTTGTGCTTATGAGAGAGAAATGTTGTAAAAAGATTGAGAGAGAATCATGGAAGTTGAAAAATTGAGAGGGAAAAAATGATGGAAGGAAGTTGAAAAATTGATGGGGAGAAAAGAAAGTCATGGAATTTTTAAAAAAAAAATCAGATTAGTCGTATGTTTAAAAAATGGGATTTACCGTGTCTTTTTATTTTATTTTTACCTAGTTTGTTGTGTTTTGTTAGAATTATATTGCCATTTAGGAAAAAGTAAATTATTTTGTTTCTTAAATTGAATATTTATGTTCTTTACCCAAACTACTAAAATTTCCATATCAAACACTTTTGGTATCAATTTTTATTTAATTTATATATAAGTTTAAGTTAGGCTTACATGTTAGAAAAAAAACCCTAATAAATACGTATCTTGTTTCTTCTACTTCTAATTCAGCAGAAAAAATTGGTTTGTTTTACGTTAAAAGAGAACCCTAATAAAAATACCGATCTTCTTGTTCCAATTCAACATAAATTTTTGTTTGTTTTGAGAATAGAATGGGGAAAAGTAATGATGATCCAATGGACAAGGAGATGATGAAGAATTTGGTGAAGTATGTAATAGGAAAGCCTTTTCCTCGTAAGCATACTATTATGGATGTGGATGATGTTTACGGAATAAGAGTGTTCAGCCCATCCCAAATCCTTGAATCTACCAATGGCACAAACAACAACACACGATTGTTGATCAGTTTTCAGAATTAAGAAAACTGTAAAATATTTGCTAGTAAAGAGGCCCCTGGGTTTTGGAAATCTATACCCAAACGCAAGTCTATTTTTGATGCCAGCAAGAGACACATTGGCAACATCAAAATTTCGTGGTACTACTACTACAACGTCTATGATGGTAGAGATAAATCAACATCTAGATTGAGAAAGAGTGAATGGCAGAAAAGAGAATATTATCTCACATCTAAATATCTGCCCCAAAACAAAGTTGAGAGAAAAAATGTCTTATTAACCCTGATGATCAAGACCAAAGCTGCTAATAATAATAATAATAATAATAATGACAAATCTGATGACAAGATGCAGAGGATTATTCTTGACAAGAAGGAGATTATGCAATCTTTACGATGCCTTCAACTCTAGTGATTGAACAACAGATTAGAGCCAAGCCAGTTTGCTTGTTACTTTTTTTTGTTTATGTTAAAAAACATTACTGATCTATATTATCTGTTGTTTAGTAAGTGTTTTTAATTTTTAAATTTCCTTTATTTGATAGTCTGATATAAGTTTTATTCTACTTACAACTTGTGTGTGAAAGTAAGTTTCTTAGTCTTTTGTGTATCTAATCTCTCTTTTTTAAGCTTTGCATCTGCTTGATGCATATAAAAAAATGTTTTATTCTGGTTTTTCAAACTCTTTACACAATTTTGCTAGTTTTAGAATTTGAAAATACATAATTTGAGAGCTTAACGGTATGTACCAAAAGCTGGTAGGATGACCACTGTTGATACTTTAATATTAAGGAGTTGAGACTATCAGGGAGTCTGACTGATTCAAGGAGTTGAGACTATCAGTTGCTTGCACCATTGTGTGTGGAGATGAGTTGCCACTCTAATGGTGAGAGTGAGAACGTTTCATCGCCTCGTGACAGGAGTATTTTGGTGTATCCACAAGCTTTAGCGAGTGGCAGAGTAATATGTTGTACCCACAAGCTGTACTTGCAACTAGATGGATGCATGTCAATGAACAAGGTCAAATGTGTGGCCCTTACATTAATGGTTTCGTCCTCTGATGTGAATGGACAAACGAATATGTACACAGGAGTTACCAAAGATTCAGGAGGAAATTGAGTCGAGTTGCCAATAACTTCCCCCTATAGTAACTCAGGGGATGAACATGGAACTCATTCCTTGAACTGCTCGATTTACCGGAACACTTGCTCCGTCTATGTCTTCAGTAGTTCCTCTTCTATATTTAAGGATTTGTAATGTTCTTGGTGATATTCTTTTAGTTACTTGTTTCTTCATGCTGTCATGTGCAACTTTATCTCCTAAAAAAGTGTCTTGTGCTTGTTCCTGCATGGGCTGGTCAGATCTCGATTGTTCTTTTTGTCATTTTGTCCCTTCTGTCTTGTGTCAACTTGGCCTTATTTAACCTGTAGTCTCTTCTCATTTTATCTGCAGAATTATTTTCATACACATCTTCCAATACTCTAAACTTTGCCATTTTGAATTTGGCAAAGTTTTCCTTTATTGTTTGTGCTTGTTGCTGGGTTATGGTTTTTTTCAAAACTTGGAAGGTCTGGTCTATCTACAAACTGTACTTTCATATTAATTGTTCCACACTGCACTCTCCGAACCGAACCCAAACTTAACTTAGAATCCTTCACATCAGTTTAACTTTATTTTCCCTTTTTGAATTATCTCATGAGTTTCAACTTGCTTCCCTTTGTTTTTCTAGTATCATATAGCTTAACTACTAATGTAGGTTCTAATTATCAATGAGTTTAAAGTCAGAGAGTTCGATCATTTGCAAACATAGTGATAATATCCGGAGAACTCTACTCTCTAAGTTGTTGCTTTTAATTTTTACTTAGGTTTCTAAACTAATTGTTTCAGTGTTAGTTAGTTCTTCTACTTGATTTTTTGGGTACATTTTCTTTTTAGCATTTCATGTTTATGTTAAAAAGTATCTATTTTTGTTGACAATCCTCTCAAAAAAATTTATTTACTTTGTAGACAAAATGTTACAAGAAGGTTCATCTGTGGCAACAACTCAATCTTTTGTTGGTGTTTCTTTCTCTTCTAACATCAAATGCTCTTCTTGTCGATGCGAAGGATGTGAGCAACAACATGATTATTTTCTTAGTCGTGTTAAAGAACTCACTAATATTATTAAGGACATGACATATAATATTGATGTCCATACATCGTCCAAGAAGATTTCACAGCCTTTGAAGTGTAGGAGGTTGAAAAAATCAATTTTCCGATCACTATCTATAATCAGTAAAAGAAAATCTTTCACCAATGAGAATCCATATGTGAGAAATACCTTTCACAAAATACGATCATTTTCGTATGTGAGAAAACCTTTCACAATATCATTGATACTTCCATCTAAAAGCACCTTACCATCATAAGCATCATTTTCATAAAACATGCATAATTCTACCAAATTCATAGTTCATTGGTTCATAGATTATAGTTGAAAAAATCACAAATTAGGCATGGGTCAATATAATTTCAACTAAGTATCATATATTAACATTGAATCAAGCATTAAAAGAATTGAGGAGAACTATGGAGCACATTGACAATGAGAAACAAATAGAGGAATGTGTTATCTCTAAAAATAATGCACACCCAGTGATTAGAGTTGGAAGGCAATTCAAAAGAGGGCATCCTACTGATAAACGACTTCCAAGGACTAAAGTTGAAGAACGAGGGGATGTAAACAAACTTGTGGAGGAAGGTGTTACCACTACTAAAACTTTTGATGTATTAGCAAATCACAGCTCAGATGTGGCACATACAGAGAAGCTACAAGGAAAAGAGATGGCAATCATAGGGAGGACAGAAGAACAACAAATGTCCATAAAAGAGTGGATAAATAGTTCATTTACAACAAAGAATAACAAGAACAAAGGTGCAGATAATGATGTGCAACAAAGTATAACAATGGTACAAAAGCATAAATATCTTACTACCTCTAAATCATTAGAGAGGAGTACACATAGCAGTGAAAGTGAAGAGGAAAAGAAAGAGGCATCTGCAGATTAACAAGATACCATTGAGCAGACCACAACTACTAAAGGGGAAGGTTCTATAGAGCAACATACTGAAGGCATTAATCTGGAGAAGCAATTAGAGATATATACAACTCAGGATAATCAGAATGATCTCCAATTTATGAAGGAAATGGTAACTGTGATTGATCAAACTCCACTTCAAGTTGTCATAACAGGGAAAATTCCCACCTGACTTTATTCAGAAACAAGTATGGAATATTGACAGAGATACTGGTCAGGAAAGTAAGGAGATAGTATTGATAGGGGCAGAGCAGAAATAGCCTCCAATGAATATGCTGCATGGAATTGTGTGACATCAGGGACAGTGCAAGGAACCTGTAGATAAAGATGGAGTCTTAGCACAGCCATATACTGAAAAAGGAAGGGAGGACAGTGCGGAAGAAGATAGGAAGAGGAACACAACAACACCACCACCAATAAAGTAAGCAGGGAAGTAAGGCTATCTCCTAGGACTCTACCTAAATCCAGAAAAGGTAAAAGTAAGGGGGAAAGTTCAATCAGCAGCATCCCAACAACAATTCAGGCCAAAAAGGGGGTGAAAGCAGTATCTCAATGGCAATAAAAGCTTTGTTTTGGAATATTAGATCAGTGAACATATAAAATACTTTTCATAGAGTGCAAATGTTAAACATTCATCATAAGTTTGATATTATTGCTCTGATGGAAACATTTTAGGATTCCAGAAATATTCAAAGATATAAAAGGAGGTTGGGGATGAGTTATGTGAATTATAATAGTAATGGTAAGATTTGGATTTATATCAAAGATCATATTCAAGTGGAACTTATTTCAAACACTGAGAAACAACTCACCCTACATCTTACTTTGGAGGATGGTAATCAGGTGATTACAACAGTTGCTTATGCTAAATGTACTGCACATGAAAGATTAAGACTTTGGGATGACATTTACTCCCTTAGCCATAATTTTTCATTACCTTGGATGATGGGTGGAGACTTCAATGTAATAATGGGGGGAGAGCAGAAGATTGGAGGTTTACATGTGTATCCTTAGGAATATGAAGATTTTTCCTTCTGTATTAATTCTTGAGATCTATTTGATGTCAACTTCTCTAGAATTCCTTTTACTTGGTGGAATGGTAGAGTAAATGAAGATTGCATTTTCAAAAGTCTTGATAGAGTCGTGGTGAATCAAAGGTTTTTAGAGTTGTATGGTGATATTAGTTTGCAGCATCTAGCCAGAACAAGGTCTGGCGATGCTCTATTATTGTTAACTTTGGGGGGGGGGGGGGAATAGTCATACTATTGGTAGACCCTTCAAGTTTCTGAAGTTCTGGACAGAAAGAGAAGACTTTAAAGAAGTGGTGCAAAATAATTGGGTGTCTGAAGATATGGATGATATATTTATTCAACTAAAGCCGAAGCAAAAAAGAACTAAGCATGCGCTATCAAAGTGGGGAAAAGAGAAATTTAGAGACATCTTTAATCAATTGGCCATTAGGGAGGAAATTGTGAGAGTGAAAGAAGATTTCTTTGAAGAATGTCCAACTCCAGAAAATAGAGAAATATTGAAGCAAGCTCAAGCTGAACTAAAGCTCTATATTCACTATGAGGAAGAGTATTGGAGACAAAAGGAGAGGGTGCAATGGTTTGAGGAAGGGGATAGAAATACTAGATTCCATCATTGTTTGGTAAAGGGAAGAAGAAAGAAGTTGATTATTAACAGAATGATGAAAGCAGATGGCTCTTGGTCTAAGGGGGATAAACAATTAGCAGAAGAGGCAATGAACTTTTTTAAAGACCAATTCACATGGGGCTACTGATTCTGAAGCATCTTTTTTTATAGTACATAAAACCCCAAATAAAAAAAGATGAAAATGATAGACTGACTGCATTACCTCTAGAGAATGAAATCAGAAAAGTGGTATTTGAGCTTAATGCTGATAGTGCTTGTGGTCCAGATGGATTTACAAGTCACTTCTATCAAACTTGTTGGGATATAGTTGGGCCAGATATTGTGAAGGTGGTTCATGTTTTTTTAAGGGTCATTCTCTGCCTAAGTCTATCACTCATACTAACCTGGTCCTATTACCTAAAAAGATATCATTCAATATTTTTCAGATCTTAGGCCAATTAGTTTGAGTAATTTCTTAATAAGATTATTTCCAGACTTCTTCATGATAGTTTGGAGGGGATCTTACCAAAGCTAATTTCTCCTAATCAGTCGGGATTTTTGAAAGGAAGAAATATCATTGAAAATGTGTTATTGGCACAACAAATAATCTCAGAGATCAGAAAGAGAGGGAAGCCTGCTAATTTGGTCATTAAATTGGATATGGTAAAAAGATTATGATAGGGTGGATTGGAAGTTTTTGATTAGAGTATTACAGAAAATGGGCTTTGACAACAGGATGCTGGATATGGTTTGGAGGTTGGTAGCCAATAATTGGTACTCTGTACTTGTTAATGGTTAGGATCATGAATTTTTTCATTCTACTAGAGGGGTAAAACAGGGGATCCCTTATCTCCTGCTCTTTTCATCTTGACAGCAGAAGTGTTAACAAAGGCTCTTAATAATTTGTTTTACAACTATGAATTTAAGAGTTTTCGATTGCCCAAATGGAGTGATCAATTAAATAATCTTTCTTATGTA
Organism: Solanum acaule; assembly: GCA_036250505.1. Taxonomy (NCBI): domain Eukaryota; kingdom Viridiplantae; phylum Streptophyta; class Magnoliopsida; order Solanales; family Solanaceae; genus Solanum; species Solanum acaule. The sequence goes on from JAJOOR010017234.1 coordinate 8,867, forward strand.
GATGACACCATCATATTTGCATAGGCAAACAAGAGATCTCTGCAATTAATAATGGAAACTCTTCAACTATATGAAGCTCAGTCAAACCAACTTATTAATAAAGGGAAAAGTTTCTTTTACATGTTCAACAAGACTGCACATGGTATTTTTCAAGAGGTGGATGATACTACAAGGTTTAATAGAGGATTATTTCCTTTGAATTATCTTGGATGTCCTATTGGGCATGCTAAAAAGAAGAAAGTCCACTTTTCAGAGCTAATTAAGAAGATTCAAAGCAAATTTCAGGTTTGGAAGGGTAAATTGTTGTCTATTGGACGTAAAGCAGTGTTGATTAATCATGTATTACAAAGTATTCCTATATACTTGTTATCTGCTATTTGTCCCCCAAAATGTGTTATTTATGATATTCATAGGATTTTTGCTAAATTCCTATGGAATTTCAAGGAGGGTGGAAAGGCTAAGCACTGGATTGGTAGAGATGACATATGTTTACCAAAGGAGGAAGGGGGGCTTCGTTTTAGATGTCTATTTGATGTTTCTAAGGCACTCTTTGTTAAATTATGGTGGAATTTTAGGACAACTAATACATTATAGTCTAACTTTATGTGGAACAAGTACTGTAAAAGATATAGCCCACAAGTGGTATAATGGAGAGGGGGATCTCAAGTATGGAAACTCTTTACTATAGGCTAGAGATTTCATGGACCAAGAGATTTGGTGGGAACCCAAAGTAGGTCAGTGTAGTGTTTAGTTTGATAGCTAGACACAATTGGGGGCATTACACTACTACTTGCCCATTGACCCTGCTCATGGTCACATAGAAGATGTTAATCAAATAATGCTTGGGGAGGGATAGAATAACACTTTGATGAATGAGATTGTTACTAAAGAAGTCAGTAATCACATTTGTATGAAGTTGGACAACATTCATAGATCTGATGACAAAGATAAGCCATGGTGGATTCCTACTAGTACATGCAAATTTTCTATTTGCAGTGCTTGGAATTTAAATGAGGGGAAGAAAGGACAGGATGGAGAAGATAATGTTTATATGGAAAAAGTTTTGCCTTTTAAAAGCTCCTTTTTGATATGGAGACTATGGAATATGAGAATTCCTATTGGAGAGGTGCTGGTGAGAATGAGAGTTACTGATTCTGTAAAATATTGTATTTGCAACACTAATGCAGAGGAGACATGTGATAACCTTTTTATTCATTGCCCTACAACTTACAATGTATGGAAAATATTTGCAGAAACAGTAGGTATTCAAGGGTCAATGGTTCAACTCAGACAAGTGATAAATTTATGGTGGGAAGTTGATTGTTGAAGCAAGATGAAACCTTTGTTTCATGTTGTTCCTACCTTCATTAATTGGAAAATTTGGAAGAGAAGGAACATTGTTAGGAATGGAGGAACTATGTCTACACACACCATGTTCATGGAGATTAACAATTATTTGTATCTCTTTGCCAAAGGTAGATATCCATGGCTGTGAAATCTTCCCAACACATAGCCTTTGATAGTCAACGTTTTGGAGGAATATACACCACTAATCTGTAGTAGAGTTGTGTATTTGGAGCATCCTCCCATGGGTAGATTTAAATGCAATACTGATGGCACCAGTAAAGGAAATCCTAAGCTTGGTTCCAAAACTTCTTGTGTTCGAGATGAGGAAGGCAACCTAATCTTTGCTGAAGCTAGAAATGAGGAAATATGTACTGCCATTGTAGCAGATGTGAAAGCATTTGAGCAAGATCAAAATATTGCTTAGAAAATGGCTTACTACCTTTAATCATGGAAACTGATTCTTTGATTGTTAAAAAAGTGTTGGATGGAGTGTGGGAAGCCGGTCAATATCAGTTGACATTCAATGTATAAAATGATGGATGGTGAATGTAGAGGTGGAGGTGGTGCACACATTTGGGGAATGAAACAACTTGGCTGATTTTTTTAGCTAATCATGTTGCTCATTTTGCAGGTACTGATGTAAACCAATTTAATAGCATACATGAATTACCACAATAAGAATAGACAATATTAGTAATGGAACAAAGAAAAATCCCAAATTTACGGATTAGAAAGATACAAAACAAGGGATTCAATACACATCCGGTCAATTAGTGACTAAGCAATAGAAAGGTCTCCGGTGATTTGGAAACAAAATATAAGCTATTGTGATGAGTCCACGATTTGGACTCATTTAGGGCTTTATTTTAATAGATTTAGTATCCTCAAATGCATATTTTGTACCAATAACTGATGTAAATCCTTGATTTTCAGGTATTTGGATTGAGGAACAAAGCATGGACACTAATGAGCAAAAAGGAACATGCAGTTGAAAGAACAAAGAAAAGAAGGCCTGAGGATCGCCTAAACCATTGGGCGAGCCGCCGAAAGGCCATGGTCTCGCCTAATGTTCTAGTTTGCCAAGCCCTGAAGGAGAAAATCAAGTCAGCGTTAGAAAGGAGCAGTCGGCGAGTCGCCGAACAGTTCCGCGATGCAGTGCTATATCGCCCAAAGTTAAAGAACTTGAAGTTGTTGAAGGCCAAAGCAAAAAGGCAATGGAACTGACCAAAGGGCGGATCACCGAGTGGATCAACGATCCTGACTTATTGCACCGAATGGTCATTCACAGCACATTTGGCGACTATAAATACATGTTTGAATTTTTAGTTTAGTATCAGATTTTTATATAGTTTTCATTATTGTTTAGTTTTCAAGTTAGAGAGCTTAGAACTGAGTTTTCAAGATTTGAAGATTTTCATTTCTGAGAAATTGGAAGGGGGTGTTGAAGATTCTTCTTCTTAGACCTTTGTAAAGACGAAATTAATCGTACCCAGTTGATGGAAACACAATTTGGTAACGATTTCTATCTTTTTACGATGTCTAGCTAAAACCCCAATTCTTGAGGTGTGATTATGTGATTATGGGTTGATTTAGCTGCTGGGCATTGTTAATTGATAGTGTAAATGTTGTTTAAAAGTGATTTCATTCAGTAATTGTGGCTTAATCTAAAGGGTTGTAGTTGCAAATGCAACTTTACCTTCGTGTTTTTGTCTTGCTCGAGAGAGAGGTTTTAAAACCAAGATTACTGATTTGATGGTTTGTGGGTATTGGGTTGTCATGGGTTCAGCTCGAGAGAGTGAATCCTAAACCCTTTTCCACACATTCAGCTCGAGAGAGTGAATAGACTAAAGCGTAGGCTGTTCTTAATTGCTGCTTATTGGTGTTCGAGAGGAACCAATTTGATTTAGGGTAAATTTTTCGAGAGATAGTTTATCCCCACTAAAGTCTAGCTTCTTCATTGATTTATAGCTATTCATTATTGATTGCAATCACCCATTTGTCTACCTTAGCCCATAATCCAATCACATCCCAAGAACCCGTCTCTATACTTGTTATTTTTGTGTTATTTGCTGTTGTAGTTGATAGTTGAAACCAAAACCCCCTATTATTTGACACTTGTGTCGCCCCAAACTTGAACCATGCTTTTATTCGTAAATGTTTTTACCTATGATTGACTTGAACACATTCATGCTTTTCTATTGATTCTCAAATATGTACCACTCCCTGTGGGATTCGACCCCAACTCACTTAGTTGGGTTATATTATCGACTAACGATCGTTGGCACTTAGTATTTCACATTTGGCTTGATTGTTGCATTTCCAAAAGCATTAAATAGAAAAGATCAGTCGAGTCAAAAATACCTCTTGGAGATGGATCTTCACGCATTGGTATTAGTTCTCCTGAACTCATTCTGTATGGAGGGAAAGATTCAAGGGATGTGTTTCACTTGGGATGAGTCTTGAAGCAGATCGATGGCTCATGGCTTTAACGTCCTAGAACCCATTGTGAGCGGAAAAAGTCTTCAAAGAGATCGATTTCATGGCACTTGTGAGAGGTTAAGTGTCTAAGTGGAATTAACTCAAGCTCCATAATACAGGTTCAACGGAAATTAAAGATTTTGTGGCCATTTGTGTGGAAAGCTAATGAGGAAAGCTGATGAAGGAAGAAGATGTTGCCTTTGCTGTCTGATTTGCTTTTTTTCTTTCCATTTTTGTTTTTTATATTAGATTTAGACATTTGTTATTGGACGTGGGCCACTTTGGGCCTGAGTCATTGTGTTTTGGTTTTTAATAAAAGGGGCAACACCAACTGTTGACCAAAAAACATGACTAATAGTCAAATAACACGATTAATCTAATCCAAAAGCCTTATTCCCCGGTAACAACACCAAAATTTGATATGCCAAAATTAATCCTCCCAAAAGAAGTATAAAACACTCTATGTTCACATATAGAACATAATGAAGGTTAGGATCGATCCCACAAGGAATATGGTTTGGACTTAATCCAATTTTTTATTATTCATGCTCTTAGTCAGATTATTTTCGTAAAAAAGGATATGTGAATAGAAAGTAACTAGCGTAATTATTGCAAGTATCAAGTAAAAGTAATAAATTCATGTATTTTGAATTAATAGAAGACGAAACTGGGGTTTTGTGATCCTTACGAATTCATAACTAAGTAAGACCAGTCACTAGTAACCCTTTCGAGTGTGTAGCATGCAAGATCAGTAAGTTAAGTTCACCTAAGTGGTTGGTCCCCTAAATAAGCAAATATCACCATGTAACTTGGTCTGTCTATGGGTGTATGTTTTACTAATCCTTATTTTTGATCCCAAATTAGTTATTCCTAGACAAGGTCAATCTATTTGATAAGGGTTGATAGCCTCAAATCTATGTTTTATAATCCATTTTCCATTCGTTACTGATGAGTCTGAGATTTTGACTCATTTAGAGCGTATTATTCATTGTTTTATTGTCCTCGATGCCTATTTTGTGCTATAAACTGATGTTTTAAATGTTAATTTGTAGATAAAAAGGCAAAAGAACAAGGCAAGGACATTAATGGACAAAAGAAAGAATAAAAGCAAAGCTAAAGACCGCCGAAGACACTCGGTGACTCGTAGAGTAGTCCCTTTTGCTCACCTAAAGTTAAAGAGTGCCAACCCTTGGAGAAGAGAAATTGGGTGAGGTAACATACCTTCGGCGATACACCGATTGGATTGGCGAAGGAGGCTCAGATTGCCTAATATTACAAAATTGTTGGTGAAGACACAAGCAAAAATGGTGATCAGAAAGGACAAATTGTGCATCGCCGATCAGGTCGGCGATCCCAACTTTGATCACCCAAGATTACAACATTAAAATGGTGATAACGCAATATCAAAATGCGATGGAAAGACGCATTTGGCATGTCACCGACTTGTTCGGTGACACTCGACTTATACCGCCGAACAACCCCAAAGGCCAAATTCTGAGAAAGTATAAAATGATTTTTAAGAAAAGATCAGGGAATCCTATCATTGTTAGACTCATATTTTTACATAAAAATATTGTTCTGCTTAGTTTTGAAGATTTTTCTAGTACATCTCGAATTGGGTTTTGGAATTGAAGCTAAATGGAAGCATTGTAAAGACTTGAGGATTAATATCCATCTATGGAGAATGAGATTGGTATTGAATTCTTCTCTTTCATGATGTGTGGCTAAAACCCCCATCCTTGGGGGTGTGATCTTGTGATTATTTTCTCTAATTAGCTTATGGATGTTGTTGTTTTCTGATTTAAATGCTATTTTGAAGTGGGTTCAGTTGGTAATTGAGGTTTAATTTATGAATTGTAGTATTCTATGCTTGTTTGAGAGAGAGTCTTTAGAATTAAGATCACCGACCGATGATTGTAGTGTTTGGATTGTTATGGGTTCAGCTCGAGAGAGTGAACCTTAATCAAAAATGTTAATGACCTATTCCTATCGTTACAGAAAAGCCAATGGGGAAGGAATTTGGGCTAGAAACCTTCTAAGTAGTAACTTGGAAATTTCCCGCCTAGGCCAGACTTGGATGAAATCTGAGTCAGGTGAGGTCTAGGGAAATCCGATAATAGATGGGGGATTTAATTATGAGTTTGATCATGTGGGTGGATAGCCAAGACGTTAAAGAGCCTGTACGAATTTACGAAATCGAATTCAGGCGAGTAGAACTTCCAAAACTGATCTTCGCATGAAAGGGTAGTTTTAAAACGTCAAGGTTTGAAGGTGTTATGAAATGGGAGCTTGGAACTTAAATTCTGAGTTACTGTCTCCATTCAAGCCGCCGGGGTGGGGTTAATTCTGCCAGGGCTAGGCCGTTGTGGCGGGATAAGACCCGTTGTAGCGGGTCAGTCAAGACTTAAATCGGGGAAAAACCCAAAAATGTTATTTTCTACAAAACGTCATTCTTAAGAGCTAAGGGGAGACCCAAGGAAGTTTCTTATCAAATTCCCACAAATTCTCACGCTAAAGGTAAGATAATTACTCGCCTAATCCATATTTCGATTCCAAGAACCTAGAAGCCTTATTAATTATCATTGGGGGAGGGTTTTGGCTTGAAGTTAATGGTGGGAAAAATCCTAGTTGAGCATTAGGATCATGGGTTTGGCCTTGGGTTGATATTTTGTTATAATCCAAGTAAATTAGACCTAGTTTATTGATCCTTGCATTAATTTCTTGTTTTAGACCAAGAACAAGCTGAAAGAGTCCGTAAAGGGAAGGCTCAAGTGTCTTAGGAGTGTTCAGGCTTGGTTTCGAGGTAGGTGATGGTTTGACTTCCTATTGTGTTATATATGTCTGTTTATTGCTCCATTGTATGCATGCATGTATGTGAATAGGGAAACATGAATCGAATCTAATGAAATGATTATGTATGAACAATTACATGCCATGAACCTGTTACTTGACTACGTGACTATGTGCACTGTTCATTATGGATGTGATTGTGACTGTGGTTGTGCTAACTGGATCGGGTGTCATGTTTTGACACATATATTGGACCGGGTGTCACGTTAAGACACATATATTGAACCGAGTGTCACGTTCTGACACATATATATATTGGATCGGGTGTCACATTTCGACACACTAACAATTTGGGTGTGGGTTCCATGAGAGGCGCATTTGTTATTGTTACATTCATATCTATTGGGAAATTGAATATTGCTCCTAGAATTATAATTAAACTATGCATCATGTATATGTGTGTTTATTGTGTTGTAATTACTTGCGTATATTTCACTTATCGGAGTAGCCGTGTGATCCTATCAGTACATCATGGTTTTGTGTACTGATACTGCACTTGCTCTTTTCTTGTGGAGTAGAGGGCATCTTCAGGCGGCTATTGGCAGACCTCAGCTAGAAGATCATTGACCGAGACCGGATTTGAGGGTGAGCCAGTTCTTTCGAGCCACCATGGATCCATCATTAGTTTGGTCCATTCTTTTCGGACTCAGGCTATTTATACATTCAGACTTTTACTTACGTTTAGTTTTTCGGGGTTGCACCCCCTTTTTCTTAGACCTATGGATTAGTAGAGTTTGGGTACAATGACTTTCAGGTCTATGGGTTGAATTTCTGTGAGGGTTATGCGTATTTGTTTTTGGTAAACCTTCGGATTTTATGGGAACTCTTTCTTTAAACCGTCATTTAAACATGCTTTTGTATCTTTAAATGGTTTAGTTCTTTAAGTTTCTTAGTCGGGCTGTGGTGGTGGTTCTCCCACCAAAGGGTTAGTGTAGGTGCCAATCACGACGGTCTAGGTCGTGACAGAGTTGGTATTAGAGCCATAGGTTTGTTGATCTCATTGTACCAAAACGAGTCTAGTAGAGTCTTGCGAAATGGTACGGAGATGTATGTACTTTTCTTCGAGAGGTTACAGGACTTTAGGAAATCTCTCTATCTTCTTCTCCTTTTGTGTTATGACTTGATTCCAATTGGTATCTGGTGATCCAAATTGGTATCTAACCTACTTCCCTCTTCTGTCCGCAGATGGTTAACACGCGGTACAACGACATCAGGCCCATAGCTCCCATCAATAAGCCAGTAGAGGAGCCCACAACAAGAGGCCGTGGTCGAGGCAGGGATAAAGGAAGAGGAAGGGGCAGAGGACGAGGATGGGTAGCACCTGCCAGGGGTGGATCCCTAGTTGAGAATGTTCCCAGGGAAGAGGCCCCTCCTGCACCCAGGAAGAGGTGGAAGAGAATGTGGAGATCGAAGACGAGGAGGATGTTGGACCAGAGGAGGACGCACAGGCTGAGACTACAGGTCTTGCTCCCTTAGAACTAATGGTAGCTCAGCAGGTCATGACTTTTCTGAGGGGTTTGGTCGGCTCTGGAGTCCTTCCCACAGTACAAGCTGCTCAACCTCTAGTCAACCACCCCATTGCTGCTACTGTTCCCAAAGTGGATGGATAATTAGGCACTGATGCTTTTTTTGGTCCCCTATTGGGTCCTGTGATGACTGGTACTGAGCATGAGATGTTGACTAAGTTTCTGAATTTGAAGCCGCCTGTGTTCCATGGTTCTGAGAGTAAGGATGCCTATGAGTTCATTTTGGATTGCTATGAGAGGCTTGACAAGTTAGGCATTATACACCAGCATGAAGTAGAGTTCGTGACCTTCCATCTTCAAGGTGAGGCTAAGCAATGGTGGAGGGCCTATGCGGAATGCAGGTCATCAGTCTTTCCCCCACTCACTTGGATGCAGTTCTATCCTTTGTTTCTGGAGAAGTATGTGCCTCGGACTTTGAGGGATCGGAAGAAGGATGAGTTCATGGCCTTGGAGCAGGGTGGTATGACTGTAGTTGCTTATGAGGCTAAGTTCTATGCCTTGTCCAGATATGCTATAGAGTTGGTGACTACAGAGGAGGAGAGGATTCGTCTATTCGTCAAGGGATTGAACCCCGAGTTACAAGTATTGTTTGTTCACATGACCTCTCTGCAGGTAAAAGTTTTAATGAGGTGACAAACTTTGTGAAGAAAGTGGAAGGAGTTCGACGAAATGGGCAGGTCAAGGATTTGGCTAAGAAGCCCAAGAACACAGGTAACTTTCATGGTTCCTACTCTAGAGGTTCAGGTAGGCTGGCGATTGCAGCCCGACCAATTCAATCTACAATGCTCGCATCTACAGGTGGTTACTCGGGAACTCTATAGTAGAATCCTATTCAGGATTGCCAGAGAGTCCCACCTATGTCTCGTAGCAGACCGCCATTTGATCGCAGTTCTTACAATTGTAGAGAACCTTGACATATGAGGACAGATTATCCCCATCCGCGCATGCCTGACCCCGTGCAACAGCATACCAGAGCTGTCACTCCTCGAGCTTACACCCTGGGAGGGACTGGCACTCGAGAACCATTGTTGGCACCAAGAGAACCCTTGGCCTGGCTTACTTACTCAGCGGAAGTATCAAACACAAGAAATAGTCTCAAAGGATAACTCATGTAAATGTCTTTAAGAAATATTAAACTTTACCAAAATGGCAACTCAAGTCTCAACCATGAAAACAGGAAGTAGAAAACTCAAGAACTAACATCTGACTGTCGATGAAGCCTCTAAACAACTGAGATGGATGTTGGGACAAGACCCACGACATCCTAATGAAACTAAAACTACTAAAAGCAATAAAGAGGATCCTCCGGAAGTAAGGAGGCTCACCAACAAGTCTGGAGCTTAACTAGAATCAACGAAGCGCTGGATGCTGATCCTGGTTACCTGTATCTGCATCATCAGAAGATGCAGGCCAAATGGCATCAGTAAATTGAATGTACGAGTATGCGAGGGGAATTCTAAAACAAGACATAAGCTTGAAAGGAACTGAAGAACTTACTTGGCTCAACTGAACTGAACTGAACTCATTGCAATATAAAGCAATAAGGTAAATGCAGCATAAAGAAAAGCTTTTAAAACATGGATGTCAACTCTGTGTATTTAGAAATACAATATTACACTATGTATATGGAAAGATACGATATAAACTCTGAATTGTATATACAAATACAAATAATTCTATGGGAGTTTCTCTAACCGACAACCATCACGTAAGAGTTGTTGTGATGATACAACGTTTTGTCTCACGCTGCCAGGGCCGTCCTATACCTTGCTGAGGGTATAGAACCTGACTATGATGTGGATCCACTAGTCTATGCTAAAAAGCACTAAGGAATCATCTAAAAAGTATGACCCTTTTCTACCATGATGGCTACATGTTTATGGGGGCTGGGAGTTGTATGAACTCTCCCCCATATCGATGCTCAATACTACTCCCAAAATATGATACTAGCTCTTATGTTTAAAAACATACTTCTTTCTCTGATTTGAGATAATTGCTCAAAAACTTATCTCAAGGGCTATCTTGGAAATTAAAGTTTCCTCTCTTGCTTAATTGTGAAAACGTTTATTCTTTTTTGAAAACTAGCTCAAAAGCTCTTTGGAAATCAAGATTTCCTTTTCTTGTTCAAATGTGAAAACATTTTAAAACTCTTTGGGAATACATAGTCCCCATATACTCTTTGAAGAAATGAACTTCAACTTTACTCTTTACTCTTTACTCAACTTGAACTTTAAGTCTTAAAACAAAGTTAAAACATTTGGAAAACTCTAAGAACTTCTCTTGACTTGATTTTTACTTTCCTTGAATTGAATTATGGATTCAAGGTTCATGATCTCATGTTTATGTATGATTTCATGATGTTTAGACGTACCTTATAGTGTTGGAATCAACTAGGAAACATAGGTTTGTTGCTAAGGAACTAGTACGGAAAGATGGGGGAAGAATGGGAAGAACTGGCGTCCATGGAGCTCTAAGAGGCGCGGGGCGCCAGCCTTAAAACTTCAGAGGTTGGGGTGGGGAATGCTGGCTAGCGTGGCCCCCCAGAGCCAATACTTCAGAAGCCCCTTCTTGGGGCTCTGAGAGGGGAAGCGCCACAGTCCCCTGCCCAGGTGCATCTGACTTTTCTCCTTCGTTTTTCATCTCTAAACCCCCTATTTTAACTTAGTTCTTTCCCCAAAAACTTAGAATAAGCTATACCATCAATATTTGCAAGATTCTATTCGAATTCACACCTAAAATCATGAATTTGGATCAACAACTCCTCAACAATTTCAACGAATCAAGAACTCAATAGAACTTCAACAAAACCCATCAATAACTCAATTTCTAAAGCTTCAAGAACATAAATTCGCTGAAATAAAGCATGATTGGCGAGTGGGTGAACTAACCCTACGCTATGTGATATCACATACCTCGTAGGATTGAAACCTTGGCGAAATCCACAACCAAACTTGAACGTTCTTGAAGAATCTTGCCTTTTCTTCTCCTTTCTCCTCTTTTCTCTTTTCTCCAAGCCCTAGCATGAATTTACAATTGACTAAACTGATCTAATTATGATAAGACCTCAAATAAACCCCTAAAAACGAATTAAAATAATTGGGTAAGGAAAAGACTAAAATACCCTTCCAAAATCCGGATTAGACTTTCCTTAATTGAACAACCCAACATCAAATGGGGATATCTCACTCATACAAACTCAGAATCGCGCAAACTTGGTGGCGTTGGAAATATTATCCCAAGATCTTTCCTACGATATCTGTAAGTACACCTAACGCATCCTGATCTAGGAGTTATGGTCATTTTAAGTTGACCCAAAACCCATACTTAACTTAATTTTGTCAAATTTCCAGATTTTCATTCTTTCCAAAAATGACTCTTTCTAATTCTAGATCTTTCTAGTTGAGGGATGTTACAAGAGCAGTGGTACCAGCGGGCAGCGGTAGTAATGGCAGAGGACGTCCACAAATTGGGTGAGGAGGAAATCAGTGAGGCCGTGGAGGCCTAGAAAATGGTAATGTAGGTAGAGGAGCAGTGCAATCAAGCAAGGAGGTTACCTGTTAAGATGACAGGTCTCAGTTTTATGCCTTTCCGGGCAAGACCGACGCTGAGGCATCTGATACAATGATCACATGTACTATTTTTATATGTGACCGAATGACTACTAGTTTGTTTGATCCGGTTTCTACTTATTCATATGTGTTAGTTAAGTTTGCCTTGGGATTTGATGCGGTTTGTGATGTGATTGATGCCCCCATCCATGTTTCTACCCCAATTGGAGAGTCTGTCATAGTCACACATGTCTATCGTGCTTGTTCTGTCCTGTTTATGGGTTTTCAGACTTGGGCTAATTGGTTATTTTGGTTATGACTGACTTTGATATAATCTCAGGCATGACTTGGTTGTCCCCATATTATGTTGTGCTTAATTGTAATGCTAATTCTGTGACTCTAGAGATCCTGGGTAGGGAAAAGTTAATGTGGGAAGGGGTGTACAAGTGTAAGCCAGCTAAGGTTATATCTTTCGTTCGCGCTAGTAAACTGGTGGGGCAGGGGTGTTTTGGCATATTTTGCTCATATTCGGGATGTTAATGCTGAGTCTCCCTTTATTGAGTCTATTCCTGTAGTGTCTAAATTCAAGAAAATGTTCCCTACCAATTTGCCTGGTATGCCTCTGGATAAGGATATAGATTTCTCCATTGACTTGGAACCGGGCACTCGCCTCATCTTCATTCCTCCTTATAGCATGGCTCCAACAGAATTGAGAGAACTTAAAGCTCAAATCCAGGAGATTCTTGATAAAGGTTTCATCTGTCCTAGTGCTTCCCCGTGGGGTGCTCCTATCTTGTTTGTTAAGAAGAAGGATGGTAGTATGAGGATGTGCATAGACTACCGACAGTTGAATACGGTCACCATCTAGAATAAGTATCTGTTGCCTCGGATAGATGATCGCTTTGACGAGTTGCAAGGTGCATCAATTTTTTCTAAAATTGACCTAAGGTCTGGTTACCATCAGTTATAGATTAGTCTCGAGGATGTACCCAAAACGACATTTAGGACCCGCTATGGGCACTATGAGTTCTTAGTGATGTCGTTTGGGTTGACCAATGCGCCTGCAACCTTCATGAGTTTGATGAATGGTGTGTTCAAACCCTTCCTGGATTTTTTTTGTTATCGTCTTTATTGATGACATTTTGGTTTATTCGAAGAGTAAGGAAGAGCATACCGATCATCTTCGTATTATTTTGGGTGTCTTTGGAAAATAAAACTTATGCAAAATTTTCCAAGTGTGAGTTCTGGTGGACTTCATTGCCTTTTTTGGGCCTGTGGTTTCAAAGGAAGGGGTAATGGTAGATCCCCAAAATATTAAATAGTCAAGAATTGGGTCCGGCCTAGCTCTGTGACTGAAATTAGGAGTTTCGTAGGGCTCACCAACTACTATCGATGGTTTGTGAAAAGTTCTGCTTCTATCACCATGCATTTGATAAGGCTGACCCAAAATGAGGTGCCTTTCGAGTGGACTGACAAATGTGAATAGATATTCAAAAAGCTCAAGACTCTTCTTACCACAACACTTATTCTGGCATTGCCGGTGGAAGGTAAATATTTCATTGTTTATTGTGATGCTTCACATTCAGGCTTTGGTGCTGTGTTGATGCATGATAGAAATTTCATAGCTTATGCATTGTGGTAGCTAAAGGTGCATGAGAAAACTACCCGATGCATGACTTGGAGTTAGCAGCGGTAGTGTTTGCTCTCAAGATCTGGCGGATTTACCTTCATGGTGTCAAGTGTGAGGTGTTTACGGATCATCGTAGTCTACAACATGTACTCACCTAGCAGGACCAGAATCTGAGACAACGAAGGTGGATGATGTTACTCAAGGATTGTGATATTACTATCTAGTATCATCCGTGTATGGCTAATGTTATGGAAGACACATTAAATCAGAAGACGGTGAGTTTGGGTAGTTTGGCTTGCTTGGGTGCGTCAAAGCGACCTTTGGCCAATGAGATTCAAACCATGGAGTCTAAGTTCATGCAATTGGGCATCTCAGAGAAAGGCGGGGTGTTAGCCAGCATTGAGGTTAAGCCCACATTCATTGAGGAGATCAAGGCTAAGTAGTTTGAGGATGAAAGTTTGAATGAGCTCAGAAAGAAGACAGTGTCTGGCAAGGCACAAGATGCGGCTCTTGATACAGGTGGTATGATCAGTTTTAAGGGAAGAATTTATGTTCCTCGAGTGGATGACTTGATTCAGAAGATGTTGAAAGAATCCCATGGTTCGCAGTATTCCATTCATCCGGGTGTGACCAAGATGTACCGAGATTTGTAACGACTTTATTGGTGGCCTGACAAGAAAAAAGACAGCTGAGTTTGTGGCTAAGTGCCAAAACTGTCAGCAGGTCAAGTATGAGCACCAAAGGCCTGCAGGTTTGCTTCAGCAAATGCCAATTCCTGAATGGAGGTGGGAAAGGATAGCTATGGATTTCATGGTTGGTCTTCCCAAGACCTTGGGGAAGTTTGACTAAATTTGGGTGGTGGTTGACAGATTGACTAAGTCAGCCCACTTCATTCCAGTCAGAGTAGACTATAATGCTCAACAGTTGTCTAAGGTTTATGTGAAGGAGATAGTAAGGCTTCATGGGGTGCCCCTTTCTATCATCTCGGACCATGGTACACAATTCACATCTAAGTTTTGGGGAAAATTGCATGAGGAGTTAAGCACTCAACCCACTTTTAGCACCGCCTTCCATCCACAGATGGACGGGTAGTCAGAGAGAACTATTCAAGTCTTATAGGACATGTTGAGGGCATGTGTGATTGACTTTGGGGGGCATTGGGATAAATTCCTACCTTTGTGTTATTTCTCCTATAATAACAGTTACCACTCCAGCATTGACATGGCACCGTTCGAGGCACTTTATGGGAGGGGATGTAGATCACCCATAGGGTGGTTTGAGGCAGGAGATGTGATACCTTTAGGGGTTGATTTGATGAAAGATGTTCAAGATTAGGTAAGTGACATGACATTTCAGACTGGTGAGCAAGTTCTTCTAAAGGTGTCACCCATAAAGTGGGTGATGAGATTCGGCAAGAAGGGAAAGCTTAGTCCTCGATACATCGGGCCATTTGAGATTCTTGATTGTGAAGGGCCAGTGGCTTATAGGTTGGCTTTACCACCTAGACGATTGGATTGGCGAAAGAGGCTCAGATCGCCTAATATTACAGAATTGGTGGTGAAGACACAAGCAAAAATGGCGATCAGAAAGGACAAATTGCGCATCGCCGATAAGGTCGGTGATCCTGATCGGCCAAGATTACAACATTAAAATGGTGATAACACAAGATCAAAAGGAGATAGAAAGACGCGTTTGGTGTGTTGTGATGAGTCCATAAATTGGACTCATTTAGGGCTTTATTTTAATAAAAATAGTTCCTTGAATGCTTATTTTATCTCAATACCTGATTAAAATGCTGAAGTTTCAGGTATTTGAAGTTTTAGTGGAAGCATGGACACTTAGGCGCAAAATGAAATAAATAGGGCTGAAAAGAACAAGAAATGGAATCCTGCGAATCACCGAAAAGACTAGAACCGCCCTTCGTTCCAGTACACGAAGCCTTGAAGGAAGTAGATCAAAAGGTGAGGAAAAGAGCAGTTGGTGAGTCGCCAATCAGTTTCGCGAAGAAGTACTGTACCGCCTAATGATCCAGAATGGGAGGATGCTAAAGGCAAGACACTGAAGGCGATGAGCTGACCAAAAGGCGGATCGTCGAGTTCATCGGCGATCTCGAATAATGTCGCCGAACAATCCTCCACAACACAATATGTGAAAACTATAAATACTAGTTAGAATTGTAGTCCTAAGAGTTTTGGAGTGTGGAACAATTATTATTTTTATTTTCACTTTAGAACATACTTTAGCTGATATTTTTCTCTCAAGAGACTTGAAAAAATGAGTTTTTCTTCCCCAAGTTGGAAGTGGGTCTTCTCTATTCATTTTCCTTTTCTTAATTTAAGGTTTAATTTCTTATACCCAGTTGATTTCATTATCATGTTAGGTATACTTTCTTATTTCTTGATGTGTGGCTAAAAACCCCCATTATTGGGGTGTGATTTAGCAAATATGGGTTTGCTATTCTTGTTGGGTCTTGCTTGCTGATAGGTTAAATGTATTTTAATGGTGAATTCACCTAGTGGTTGTGGTTTAATCTAAAGGGTTTGTAGTTGCAAATACAAAGCCACCCATGTGTTTTTGGCTTGCCCGAGAGGGAGGTCGCGAAACCAAAACCACTAGACTGATGGCCTAAGGAGTGGGTCGACATGAGGTTCAGCCTGCGAGGGTGAACCCTAGTCCCATATCCTAACACTCAGCTCGAGCGAGTGAGTGGGGTAAGGCGTAGGCTAGTATTCATGCGGCAAATGGGTGTCCGAGAGGAACGCATTTGAAATGGGGTAAGTTGCCCGAGAGGGAACTTATTTCCATTTAAAGCTTAGCCTAGTCACTATTGTCTTGCAAATTTCCTATTGAAAGCATGTACCCAACAATTTATCTTAACTTATATTGCGGTCACATCCCAAGAACCTTTCCCCATACTTGATTTTCTTGTTTATTTTGCTGTTTTAGTACTTGTTACAAAACCCTCTTTGATATTTCACACTTTTGTGTCACCCCCTTTAATTTACAATGTCTTTTATCGCAAATGTCTTTAACTATGACTAACTTGAATGAAATTCTAATTGGTTATTAATTCTCAAAACCGCTCCCTTGGGACACGACCCCAACCCTTGGTTGGGTTACTATATTATCGACGATCGTAGACACTCATACCGTAGGATAGTGTTGTTGGTCACGATAACCATCATGTTACCGACTTATTCAGCGACACTCAACTTATATCGCCGAACCACCCCGAAGGCCAAATTCTGAGAAAGTATAAATTGATTTTTAAGAAAAGATCAGGGAATCCTATCATTGTTAGACTCAGATTTTTACACGAAAACATTATTCTGCTTAGTTTTGAAGAGTTTTCTAGTAGATCTCGAATTGGTTTTTGGAACTAAAGCTAAATTGAAGCATTGTAAAACTTGAGGATTAATACACAACTATGGAGAACGAAATTGGCATTGAAATCTTCTATTTTATGATGTGTGGCTAAAACCCCTATCCTTGGGGATGTGATCTTGTGATTACTTGCTCTAATTAGATTATGGATGTTGTTGTTTTCTGATTTAACTGTTGTTTTGAAGTGGGTTCAATTGGTAATTAAGGTTTAATTTATGAATTGTAGCATTCTATGCTTGCTTGAGAGAAAGGATTTAGAATTAAGATCACCAACTGATGATTGTAGTGTTTGGGTTGTTATGGGTTCATCTCGAGAGAGTGAATCTTACTCCAAAACTTTAATGACCTATTCCTATCGTTATGGATAAGCCAATGGGGAAGGAATTTGGGTAAAAAAACTTCTGAGTAGTTACTTTGAAAATTCCCGCCTAGGCCAGACATGGACGAAATCTGAGTCAGGTAAGGTCTAGGGCAATCCGGTAATGGATGGGGGATTTAATTATGAGTTTTATCGCGTGGGTGGATAGCCAAGATGTTAAGGAGCCTGTACGGCTTTACAAAATCGAATTCGAGTGAGTAAAACTCCCGAAACTGATCTTGGCTTGAAAGGGTAGTTTTAGAACGTCAAGGTTTGAAGGTGCGTTGTGATGGGGTCCGCTGTGGCAGGCCAGTCGCGAATTAAATAGGGTAAAAACCCCAAAAAAGGTTATTTTTTGCAAAACCTTGTTCTTAAGAACTAAGGGACGACCCAAGGCAGTTTCCTATCAAATTTCAACGAATTCTTGCGCTAAAGGTAAGATATTACTCCCCTAATCCATATTTTGATTCCTAAAACTTGGAATCCTTGTTAATTATCGATGGGGGAGGGTTTTGGACTGAAGTTAATTGTGGGAAAAGCCCTAGTTGAGCATTAGGATCATAGGTTTGGCCTTGAGTTGATATTTTGTTATAATCCAGGTAAATTAGACCTTGTTTATTGATCCTTGCATTAATTGCTTGTTTTAGACCAAGAACAAGTTGAAAGACTCCGGAAAGGGAAGGATCAAGTGTCTTAGGAGTGTTCAGGCTTGGTTTTGAGGTAGGTGATGGTTTGACTTCCTGTTGTGTTATATATGTATGTTAATTGCTCCATTGTATGCATGCATGTATGTGAATAGGGAAACATGAATCAAATCTAATGAAATGATTATGTATGAATAATTACATGCCATGAACCTCTTACTTTACTATGTGACTATGTGCACACTGTTCATTATGGGTGTGATTGTGACTGTGGTTGTGCTGATTGGACCGAATGTCACATTCTGACACATATATTGGACATGGTGTTATTTTCCGACACATATATTAGACCGGATGTCACGTTCTGACACACATATATTGGATCGGGTGTCATGTTCCGACACACTAACAGTTTTGGTGTCGGTTCCATGAGAGGACCATTTGTGATTCCATGAGAGGACCATTTGTGATTGTCACATTCATATCTACCTGTCATTGATATTGGGAAATTGAATATTGCTCCTAGAATGATAATTGAAACATGCATCCTGTATATGTGTGTTTACTGTGTTGTAATTACTTGTGCATATTTTGCTTACCGGAGTAGCCGCGTGATCCTACCAGTACACCGTGGTTTCGTATACTGATACTACACTTGCTCTTTCCTTGTGGAGCACATGCCATCTTCAGGCGGCTACTGATAGACCTCAGCTAGGAGATCATTGACCGAGACCAGATTTGAAGGTGATCAAGTTCTTTCAGGCTGCCGTATATCCATCATTAGTTTGGTCCACTCTTTTTGGCGGTCTGGGTCATGACAAAAACTGCCTATCTAGCTCGAGAGAGCAGATTAATCGAGGTATTGGGCTACTTATAGTGTTATGCTGGTCGAGGTTCGAGAGAACTCGCTTGAATCGTAATAGTTGTTCGAGAGAAAGCTATTGCATCTATAGCCTAGCCTACCCACTAAGATTTAGCGTTTGTTAGTAAATTGCAACTACCCATATAGAGGAATTAGCTTTTATCGATCACATCCCCAAGTACCCCTTATCTACTTGATTACTCCCCTATTGTTCTTAGTTGTTAATTGACAAATCTAAACCTCCATCTGACATTTTTTGTCAACCCTTTGGCTTATTTCAATGATTTCGATAACTTCTATTCCTACAATCGTTTATAACACGTTTATAACTTCGTAATTGAATTCTAGCTTGTATCACTCCCTGTGGGATCGACCCCAACTCTATGTTGGGTTTATACTAGAATACGATCGTCTACACCTAGTATTGGATGAACTGTAGTTGAGCGTTATAAAAAATGGTGCCGATGTCGAGGAGTGGTGTTTAGAATTCTATTATTGAAGTTTAAATTGTGATCTTTTTGTGTTGTAGTTGAATCGACTTACCTTGTGTTGTGAATTGTTTGTGATCAGGTGGAAATATGAGTGCTAATGGAAGCACCATGAACCAACTTGGTCACCAAGATGATGTTGGTGACCTCAATAATGCCAATGACGCTCAATTGGGGAACTTAGGTACTATTCGCTTACCTCCGGTTGTGGGTCATGTTGCATTCCATGTGACAAACACGATGCTACAATTATTTCAAGCTAAGGGTGTATTTAGAGGGCTGGATCATGAGAACCCCCATGACCATATTTGGAACTTTGTGGATTTATGTAGTTGTAACACCCCGAAAACTAGTAGGCTAAACTAGAGCTACGTTTGAGAGGTAGAGTTATGGAGGTGGTTTAGGGCCAAGGGCAAAGAGGAAAGGGCCAAGTCTTCCCAAGCCTTGCCAAGGCACTGCCCCAAGACCACTAGGGTCTTCACGACCAGTGGTGGTCACCACGAGTCGTGGTCACCACGAGTCGTGGTCACCACGAGTCGTGGTGCCACTCGTGAAGGTGGAGGCAATAGCCTCCTTAAGGTTGCCTCAAATTGGCTCCTCCACACGAGCCACTTCACGACTCATGAAGCCTTAGACGGCTCGTGGGAGTGGCCTTGAACATGCCTTCTGGTTGAGAGGTGATGGAGATTGGCTTATCCACTTCCTCAAGGCCCATGAGAGGGACCACGGTTCGTGGCTTTGCACCACGGCTCGTGGAGCCCCTCGTGAAGGTGCCTTGGGATTGTGAACTAAAGGCATAAGTTTGCCTAGCCACTGCCTCAAGTCCATGAGAGGGACCATGGCTCGTGGTCATGACCACGTCTCTTGGAGCCCCTCATGGCACCTGGCAGCTCACTTTAAGTGAGGGGTCTTTTGGGAAATTCCGGTTTAAGTCCTATCAAAGTGAATTCATTTTGGGTAAGTTTAGGGTCACTATATAAGTCATTTTGTAAGTCAAATTCACCTAAACTAAGTCATATTTTCACACCACCCAAATATTTCCCCAAAGTTCATCTCCTCACCAAAATTTCTCTCTCTAAAACTCCAAGGAAGAAGAAGAAGGAAGAAGGTAAAACTAGTGTTCAAGGAACAAGTTCTTCTCATCAAATTCATTGGACTCCATTGTTAAGGTATGGTAGTTCTTTATCCATGGATAGTCTTCATCCATGTAGTCCCTTCAAACTCAATTTATGATGGTTTTTATGTTGAAACCCCCAAGAACCCATGAAATCCCTAATTTCGCCAATTATGACCTTGTGATGTGGGTTTGTTGATTTTAGAAGGATGTTATGAGATTACGCTTGTGATAGTTGGGTTACTTGAATTATGTTATTATCCATGTCTAATGTAGTAATTCTAGATGTGTTGATTGAATATGATCTATGGTCCTTGAAGGGGCAAAGTATGAGGATTATGCATGATTATGAGTTTGATGAATATGCTTTAAAAACACTTTGAGAGTAAAGTGATTATGACTATCTAGTTGTTGTGTTATTGGAAGTTAATATGTAATCCATTGGAATTAATGCTTAGCACCAAGTGGATATGAATATGAGATGGAAGCTTATACGCTAGTTGAGTCGGCTTCCTAATGAAAGCTTTTACACTAGTTGAGTCCAGGTTTTTAGAATCAATCTCCTTATCCCATAAACTATGTGCCCTCGTGGGTATTTAGCTAGTGGATCCACCTAAGCTAAGAGTATGGTTCTACCTTAGGAAAGTAGGACAACCCCTTTTCAGTGTGGGGTAGACACCGAATTCCATGATAAGCTCACATGGTCTATGTCGGTTAAGGCTTATTCCCCATTATGGTAATAGTATGAACAAGAGTATGAATGATGAGTTATAGTTACTTAAGAGGCTATACTTAGTATGAGTGAGATTATGGGATCTTATTCATGCATTGCACAAGTATGCTTTGAGGGTATGTATGATATGTTCCTATTATGATATGATGATCTATGAGTTGATGATGCTTATGACTTATGCTTTTCCATTATCTTCAAAGTGGTGCTTTAACTTGGTAAATTGCACGCATTCAAATAAAATGTCCCTTTTAGCATGTTTTCATGATTTTATGCATGGCTATCATACTTAGTGCATTTTTGTACTAACCCATATTTTCTACATTTTCCCCAAGTGTAGGGTCCGGTTCTCAAGGTGGTCCCCATTGTGGCTAGAGCTTGGATTTACTCATTCCTCCTTGCTTGTTGGTGAGTCCTCATGATTCGAGGATGGATATCTTCATTTACTAGTTTCATTCTTGTATTTGGCTTTCAGATTATGTTGTATGGGTTGTGACCCTCTT
This sequence comes from Solanum acaule, assembly GCA_036250505.1. Lineage (NCBI taxonomy): Eukaryota > Viridiplantae > Streptophyta > Magnoliopsida > Solanales > Solanaceae > Solanum > Solanum acaule. The sequence continues at coordinate 30,329 of JAJOOR010017234.1, forward strand.
TGATTCAAGAATTGTAATAGATGGCTAATTGAGACAAGTCTAGACTTCCGCTTTCCTTTATAAAATTTTTGGACTTAAATGCGTTTTTTACTCTTTATTGTTCTATGCTTATGTTATGATATGCTAAGTGGCTTACATGGTGTCTTTTGGGGTTCTATGTGCCTTGTTATGTCTAGGGGGTACCCTTGGGTGGTGAGAGTAGTCCATTCTCGCTCAAGAATATTTCACAAGAATCAGTTTGGCACCGGTTGTTCCCTTTCTCTTTGATGGGGGAAGCAACAAGTGGTTAGCGGATCTACTGAGGAACTCCATTTCGTCTTGGGAAGAACTTACCGAGGCATTCTACATAAGATTATTTCCACCCTAAAAAATGGTGAAGTTGCATGACAATATCCAAAACTTCAAGTGAGTAGAAGGGGAACCGATTCATGAAACATGGCTGAGATTTCAAAAGTTGCTGCTACAGTGTCCGACTCACAGGCTTCCGGACAATGTGATACTTCATTATTTCTACAGGAGCTTAGACTCAGTGAACAAAGGAGTAGCGGATTAGCTATCTCGAGAAGGGATAATGTTAGAACCATTTGAAGTAACCTCTTCCCTTCTTGATGCAATGACAAAGATAAATCGGGAGTGGTACACTCAAGAGGACCAAGTGTCTCCATTGAATTTTAGGATGACAAAGGAAAAAATTGACAAGGAGAAAGAGCGAGATGAGAATATTAGCAAGATGATATCACAAATGGAGTCATTAAGAAAACAAGTGATGGTGAGTGTTGATGAAAGCAAAGATGTAAAAAAAGTGTTTAGACTTAAGGAGAGTTCTCACCCAAGCTATTTTAAGTCAGGTGGGAATCAAGGTTGGAACACACATAATGGAGAAGAGCAAAGAGGATACAATAAAGATTGGACTGAACAAAATGACCTTTGGAAAAGAGAAGATAATCATGAAGAGTATCACACTCAATCAAGTGACAGCACAAGATCCAAAGGTAGGTCAGGAAACCTTCGAGTTGATGAATTGTTATCGTGTATCCTAGACAAGGTTGAAGGATCGGATTACATGCTTAAGGAGATGAAGTCTGACTTCTCGTCATTGAATAATAAGGTAAATTCTCACGCAAATGAAATCAAGCAACTTGAATGCCAAATGATTCAACTTTCAGCTCAATTAGAACCCAAGCTATTTGAAAAAAGTGCAGATGAGTATACAAAAAGTCCAAGGGCTGAAAATGACAAAGAGTTGGAAGTTGTAACTCGAAGTGGGAAGATATCAGTTGGTAATGTGAAGGTGAATGATGGGACTAACACTTGTGAAGAAAAGAAAGACACCATTGAGATATAGAGGTCCGCTCAAGCACCGGAGAATGATATGCTAGAGGAGGAAGAAAGTCCAAGGCAAAGCACCACCGAAGAGTTGCAAATAGCTAAAGAAAGGGTTGCATCATCTCCAAAGTTAGTGCAACCTCTTCCCAAAATAAATCCCCCATTCCCTCAATGGCTCAAAAAGAAAAATGAAGAAGAAAAGTTCAAGAAATTCCTATCCGTGTTTAAGACACTTTCTATAAACCTTCCTTTAGTGTAAGAATTATTGGAGATGTCGGGATAGGCAAAATTCATGAAGGAGCTGGTCATTAAGAAGAGGATCATGGACTTTGAAACAATTGAAGTGTCTCACAATTGTAGTGCCATTATGACCAGCGATGTGATTACAAAGAAAGAGGATCTGGGGGAATTTACTATCCAATGTACCATTGGTATGCTTCAGTTTGCCAAAGTGTTATGTGATTTAGGGGCGAGTATAAACTTGATGCCATACGCCATCTTCAAATAACTTGGGCTAGGTGAACCGAAATCCACAACAATGCGGCTTCTTATGGCGGATATGTCTATCAAGCACCCCGTTGGGATACTCTATGATATATTGGTGAAGGTTGATTGGTTTATGTTTCTGGCTGATTGTGTTATTTTGGATTGTGAGATTGATGTGGAAGTACCTATCATTTTGGGTAGACCACTTTTGGCAGACCGGAAGAGCTCTAGTGGATGTTGAAAGTGGGGAGTTAAAGTTTTGGGTAAATAAAGAGGAGGTTACCTTCAATGTGTGCAAATCAATGAAGCAACCTAGTGACATTCATGTAGTTTCAACGATTGATGTGATTGATGAAACATTGGCTAGTGTGAGTGAAATAATGCATATGGGTGAACCTTTTGCGGCTATCCTTTTGAATTATGATGAGACCAAAGTTCAAGGGTATGATGAAATGGTGGTTGCTCTATCGGGGCTAGGTGTGTACTCAATAAACCCATTAAAGCTTGATATTGATCTAAAAAAATGAGAAGGTCCTCCCGCTAAACCATCTACGGAGGAGCCTCCAAAGCTTGAGCTGAAAGTACTTCTGATTCATCTTTGGTATCCATTCTTGAGGGTAAATAACACCTTGCCCATTATCATTGCAGCAGACTTTCTTGAATGGCAAGTGAAATTGCTTCTTGAAGTGTTGAGACGTTACATCAAGGCAATATGATGGATAATTGATGATATTATCGGTATTCCTCTCGGGAATTTCACTCACAAAATCCAATTGGATAGTGAATTCAAGCCAAGTGTTGAGCATCAAAGAATATTAAACCCACCTATACAAGAAGTGGTGAATAAAGAGATCATTAAGTGGATGTAATGTCATTTATGGATCAAATGCTCGATCGACTTGCGGGGCGTGGATGGTATTGTTTCTTGGATGACTACTCCAGGTATAACCAAATTTTTATTGCTCCGGAAGACCAAGATAAAACCACATTAACATGCCCCTATGGTACTTTTTCTTTCAAGGGGATTTCGTTTGGGTTGTGCAATGCTCCGGCAACATTCCAACGGTGCATGCTTTCTATTTTCGCAGACATGGTGGAGGACTCAATGTAAGTCTTCATAGATGATTTCTTAGTCATGGGTGATTCATTTGAAGCATGCTTGGCACATCTTGAGCAGGGGCTTCATAGGTGCGTAGTCCTAAATTAGGAAAAATGTCATTTCATGGTTAAGGAAGGCATAGTCCTAGGCCATAAGTTGTCACAAAAGGGATTGGAGGTAGACAAAACAAAGATTGAGGTAATCGAGAAGTTGCCACCACCTATCTGTGTAAAAGGTATCCAAAGTTTCTTGGGTCATGTAGGGTTCTATCGGAGATTCATCAAAGACTTCTCAAAAATTGCACACCCATTATGCAATCTATTGGAGAAAGAGGCAAAGTTTGTTTTAAATGATGCTTGCTCAAAAGCCTTTGAGTTCTTGAAAGAAAAGCTAATCTCCACCCCAGTGATCATTAGCCCGGATTGGTCCAAACCATTTGAGGTGATGTGTGATGCAAGTGGTACTGCTCTAGGAGCTGTGTTAGGGCAAAAGCGTAACAAAATCTTTCATCCAATCAATTACGCCAGTAAGTCGCTAAATGAGCACAACGTAACTACACTGTCACGGAACATGAATTACTTGTTATTGTATACGCATTTGAAAAGTTCAGGGAATACTTGCTGGGACCTAGAGTGATAATTCACACTGATCATGCAGCACTGCAGTACTTAATGGTGAAGAAAGATGCAAATCCGAGGTTGATTAGGTGGGTCTTGCTGTTGCAAGAGTTTGATTTTGAAGTAAAAGATCAGAAGGGGTGTGAAAATCAAGTGGCAGATCATTTGTTGCGGTTAGAAATCAACACATTTGACCCCAAAAGAAAGAGACATTATGGCTGAATTTCCAAATGAAACAGTGATAAGGGTAACCCAAAGCAACACACTTTGGTATGCTGAACTTGCAAACCATGTAGTATGTGGAATAATTCCTGAGGGTCTAAATTTTTACCAATGAAAGCGGTTCTTATTCGATGTAAAGAAATATTTTTGGGACGAACCGTATCTATTTAGAGAATGTGCAGACTATATAATTCGACGATGTGTACGTAAGAGGAAGTCCATGAAGTTCTCAATGCGTGTCATGCTTCACCTGTTGGTGGACATCATAGCGGAGTGCGAACAACAACAAAAGTGTTTCAAAGTGGTTATTATTGGCAATCTCTATACCATGACACACATGACTTTGTGAAGCATTGTATATCTTGCCAAAAGCAAGAAGGGGTATCAATAAAGCATGAATTACCTCTCAACTCTATCTTAGAAGTTGAGTTGTTTGATGTTTGGGGTATAGATTTCATGGGTCCGTTTGTGAACTCTTTTAGCAATCAGTTATGGAGGATCTCATTTTGGCAACAGGATATTTGCATCATTGTTGAGCAAATGCGGGGTTAAGCATAAAATTGCAACGCCATACCATCCACAAACTAGTGGCCAAGTGGAAGTATCAAACCGAGAGATAAAAGATGTTTGGCAAAAATGGTGAATGCAAATCAGACGGATTGGTCTCGAAAATTGGATGATGCTCTGTGGGAATATCGTACTGCGTTCAAAACACCGATTGGTATGTCACCATATCATTTAGTGTTTGGAAAGTCATGTCACCTACCAATTGATCTTGAGCATAAAGCTCTATAGGCGTTGAAGACACTAAATCTGAACTGAGAGATGGCTGCGTAAGGGAGAGTAAATCAACTTCATGAGTTGGAGGAATTTCAGTTGAGAGCATATGAAAGTTTAGCTCTGTATAAGGAGAAAATGAAGAAGTGGCATGATGCCAAAATCCTTCTGCGCGAATTCCGAGTCAGTGATTTTGTGCTGCTCTACAATTTTCTTTTGAGACTTTTTCCCGGTAAACTTAAATCAAAGTTGTCTGGTCCATTCAAGGTGACTCGAGTGTTCACAAATGAGGCAATTGAAATTGAAGGTAAAGATGGTCCAACTTTCAAGGTGAATAGGTAGCATCTGAAACTCTATATTGGAAAATATCATGAGATTTTGGTAATTAAAGTGGTGTATTTGGAACATGCTTGAAATCATTTCCACGTCGTGCCGGGATGTTAAATAAGGCATTTGTTGGGAGGCAACCCAAGCTTTAGTTGTTTTGAATAATGTGTGTTGGATGTGCAGGTACGGGCGATTTTGTGAAGGCACGACCATCTCGGCGATCCGCCAAGTGGAATGGCGGTCGCGATTTGGCTCACCTTTTTCACATGAAGGGAGGACTATAGTTCTGGAATATTTGGCGAAGCAGCCAGGCTGCTTGCCGATTCGTCGATGAGGTTTGGTGAGCCCGACTTCCACTGCCCTTTGATCACTCCTGAAGGGCTGGTGTTCTGGAAAATTTGGCGACGAGGTTAGTATACTTGGCGATGCGTCAATGTGATTCGGCGAACCCAATTTAAATCGTCTTTTGGTCCCAATTGGAGAGCCAGTGTTCTCAATATTTTGGCGAGCTTCATCCAGTTAGTTGGTGCGTCGAATGGTTCGGCACTCTCCTCAACACTTCGTCGACTGCCACATAGTGAAGAATCCTTCTTCCCCTGTTCTTTTCATTCAGTGCTATTGTACTTCTGTATTTATTTCGTGTTCTATTTCTTTTTACATTGAGGACAATGTCAGATGTTTTTGGTGGGGTGGGGACTTATTCTGAATACCACCTCTTGATGTGTTTGAATGTGGCTCTTCTCTTGCAAATTTGAGTGTCGATTTTGATCAATACTGATAACTTAAATAGTGCTTTCAATTGAACGATATGAGTGTGCGGCTACAATGAAGCAATTCGAACTACATAGGTCATATGTGAACTCCTAGCATCTTGTTGTGACTAGCCGATTGATTGAGTTGATCTCTCGTGATGATCATTGCACGCTAGCTTAAGATTGTTCAGTCTTGTTTGATAATTGTGTCGAATGCCATGTGCGGTGAGGTTGTTTTGAATATTGTGTTTGATGACATCTAGAACTTGCCCTGTTAGTCCAATTGATTGATTGAAGCAAGCAACTGAAATGATCTTAGGAAAAATTTGTTAAGAGTGAACCAAAAATTGACATTATACCTCTTTGTGGCCACCTTGTGAGAAGTGCGAACCTAGCTTGGCACCGTTTTGAGCCTAGCCTTTTCTTTGAAAGAAACTTGAACAACTTTGACCTCTTTGTCCAACACCTATAACCTTCATAAAATATTGGTTTGTTTGAATAGACAACTTAGGCCAAAAGCCTAAGTTGAGGGTGTGGTGAAAAAGAAGAAAAATAAAGGAATGTGAAAAATTCGCCTTTGAAGGATCATGATGAAAAAGATGGAACCCCTCCATATAAAAAAAAGAAGAAGAAAAAGAAATGAAAAAAATTGAAAAAGAGAAGAGTTTGTAAAATAAAGTGTGTGAAAGGAGCAAATGAAATGGGGTATCCAAAGAGTCGTGCTTAAATGAATAATAGGGTGGATTATGAACATCATAACTTGTGAAAGAGAAAGAGAAAAAGTGATTTGCAGGCCATACTTCATGAACGTAGAAGTCACTAAACCAATTGAATAATGCATGCAAAATTTGAACCTCTTGTGTGCATTTGTATTTAGTCTTGAGTAGCACTGTTTGTAGACATCCTTGTTGAACTGATTGATCTTGAGTTTTACTTGAGGACAAGCAAAAGTTTAAGTTGGGGGTGTTTATGAGTCTGAAATTTTGACTCATTTAGGGCGTATTATTCATAATTTTATTGTCCTTGATGCCTATTTTGTGCTCTAAAATGATGTTTTATATGCTAATTTACAGATAAAAAGGCAAAATAGCAAGGACATTAATGAACAATATAAAGAAGAAAGCAAAGCTGAAGACCGTTGAATACACTCGATGACTCATCGAGTAGTCCCTTTTACTCGCCTAAAGTTACAGAATGCCAACCCTTGGAGAAGAGAAATTGGGCGAGGTAACATACCTTTTGGTGATACGTCAATTGGATTGGCGAAGGAGGCTCAGATCGCCTAATATTATAGAATTGTTGGTGAAAACACAAGCAAAAACGACAATCAGAAAGGACAAATGGCGCATTACTGATCAGGTCGGCGATCTCGACTTCGACCGCCCAAGATTACAGCATTAAAATGGTGATAACGCAAGATCAAAAGGCGATGGAAAGACGCGTTTGGCGTGTCGCCGACTTGTTCGACGACACTCGACTTATACCATCGAACGACCCCGAAGGCCAAATTTTGAGAAAGTATAAATTGATTTTTAAGAAAAGATCAGGGCATCCTATCATTGTTAGACTTATATTTTTACACAAAAACATTGTTCTGCTTAGTTTTGAAGAGTTTTCTAGTAGAAATCGAATTGGGTTTTGGAATTGAAGCTAAATTGAAGCATTGTAAAGACTTGAGGATTAATACCCAACTATAGAGAACAAAATTGGTATTGAATTATTCTCTTTCCATCCCAGGGGGTGTGATTTTGTGATTATTTGCTCTAATTAGCTAATGGGTGTTGTTGTTTTATGATTTAATTGCTACTTTGAAGTGGGTTCAGTTGGTAATTGAGGTTTAATTTATGAATTGTAGTATTCTATGCTTGCTTGAGAGAGAGACTTTAGAACTAAGATCACCAACTGATGATTGTAGTGTTTGGGTTGTTATGAGTTCAGCTCGAGAGAGTGAATCTTAATCCGAAATTGCTTATCTAGCTCGAGAGAGTAGATAAATTGAGGTATTGGGCTGCTTATAGTGTTATGATAGTCGAGGTTCGAGAGAACTCGGTTGAATCTTAATAGTTGTTCGAGAGAAACCTATTACATCTATAGCCTAGCCTACCCACTAAGATTTAGCGTTTGTTAGTAAATTGCAACTACCCATATAGGCGGAATTAGCGTTTAATCGATCACATCCCCAAGTACCCCTTTATCTACTTGATTACTCCCCTATTGTTCTTAGTTGTTAATTGACAAATCTAAACCCCTATATGACATTTGTTGTCAACCCTTTGACTTACTTCAATGATTTCGATAACTTCTATTCCTACAATCGTTTAGAACACGTTTATAACTTTGTAATTGAATTCAAACTTGTATCACTCCCTGTGGGATCGACCCCAACTCTATGTTGGATATATACTAGATTACGATCATCTACACCTAATATTGGATGAGGTGTAGTTAAGCGTTATCAGTTACCCCCTTGGTCCTGAAAGTAAGGATATGGTGAGTTCTAACGTAGTACTCCTTTAAAGAGCAATCAAAGAGAAGGGAAAAAAATATATGCATGCACACTTATTAATGTTTACTAAATATTAGGTCTACTTCATTAATTCTTCATGGTTCCCATAACCATATTTCTGGGTTTAGATACTCATAATTATATGATCACAATTAATAATAATTAAATTAAAAGAAATCATGCACTTACAATATGAATATTGAAAACCCATAATCGAGAATTGAAGTTCAAAGTTAAAACCAAATATCGATGTGTAATAAATCTCCAAAATTTAAGAATAAAAGCAAAGAGTTGTTTACTTCTAATTTCTAAACCAAAATGTACATAACAATGTAAAAGAAAACCTAAGAAAAACATTTATAGACATAAAAATCCATCTAAACTGATTTGGGAAAACTGGACTCGACACTTTCCATGACCACATCTAAGGATTGTGCAACCCTCTCGTAGATGACCGTCAAAGTAGCCTCGGGAATTTTTTATCATGAACATATTCTATGATACATGGAAGCTTCTACGGCTCGTGCATTTCCTTTGTAGAACTCAGGATTTTTTAGTTCACCTTAAGTATCTCAACCATGATCTGCTTATATGGCTGATAAATACTTCAACCACCGCTCTCTCGTGCAACTCAGGGTCTTTTTCATTTTTCAGTACGTTTTCTACGATCCAAGTCTACGACTTGTGGATGAAATTATGACACGTACTACACACTTGTACATCATATATCCTTTTTCACCAGCCTTAAACTTTCATTTATGAAAGCTTCTATGACTCATGGTTCAAACCACGACTCGTAGATAGCTTTAGTGAATCCCAAAAACCTAGCTTGTTAGATCCCGCACTTGCATTTATTTCCCGAATCTTGTTTCCCGTAAAACAACTACAAAACACCATTAAATCTACAAAGATACACGTGAAAACTTACATAAATCCTAAGTTTTGAGCATCAAAAGTGCCCTAACTCCACTACACATCAGTGATCACATGCGATTAAGCATAATCGTAACATGTTTTTCTAGGTCGTTAAGTCGGGAAGATATTCCTGTTTGATAGACAATATATCATGTTGTGGTAGCTAACTCAATATGTTAAGACTACAAGTCATATAATGTCAATATTAAGTCATAATAAACTTAGTCCATCAGGATCGTGCTAGAAGAGAAATTATAGCCTTACCATACATTTCAATCAAAGCCCCAAAGTTGTGTCTATGGATCTTGTCCAAGCAAAGGAAATGCAACAATGAAAGAATCAACAAGGCTTCAAGGACGAGTCATAAATAATTGGTAAGGCGCTAATGTCACACCCATTGTAGACAATGAAATTTTATTGATAAATCCATATTGAATTTTAGATTAATCCATAAATTCATGATATATTGATCAAGTCAAATTAGTGGTTAATAAAGTCAGATTTGTATTTAAGTCAAAATATATGACTTAAATAAAGTCCAAATTTCATTTGGGTTAGTCCATTAAGTTGACAAGATGAACCCAACTCATATTCTTCAAACCCAAGGGCCAAAATTGCTTGGACGAAAATATCTCTAAAACCCTAGCTCAAGCCTATATAAAGAGATCATCATAAGACAAAAAAAAAGGAAGAAAAAAAGAAGAATACACATAGAGAAATACATAGAGAATCCTTGCTCTTCAGTGGTGATTTGCAAGTCTTCCGCATACAAAGAAGTCTTCGCTCCAAGTGTTGAGCCGCAAGTATTCCATCAAATCAAGAACATCCATGAAGACAAGAATAAGGGAATTACATATCTTTTCTTAAAGATTTTATAAATATTGTAACCTTCGCATAACTTCAAATACAAATAATGTTGAAACTTTATACGCATACAAATTGGCACGCCCAATGGGACAATATTTACATCTCATCTCTTCTCTTAAAAAGAAATCAAAGTTCAAAATAGATCGAGATGACTTTCAAGAAGATCAACTCAAAATCTGCATCTGCATCCAAATTCGGATCTGCATTTGTATCCTCATCTGCATTCGCATCTGCATCTGGAAAAACTGATGGATCCAAATTCTGCATTGTTGTGGAAAACATCCTTGATGTTACTACGGGAATCATGGGACTTGTCACAAGGAACCAAGCCAAATTGCTAAGACAACAAGCCTCCCAAGTGTCTTATGAATCTGCTATTGTCTTTGATTCATCTTCAAAAGGTGTAAAGTCTCCTGCAAAAGCCACAAAAAAAGACATCGTCGAAATGGTTTAGAGGGTTCTTACCCAATTAAGCCTATCCACATCTAAAACGGCATTCACTTCAATCGATAATGATGTCTTAAACACTGTATCTACTCTGCATAACCTATCTGTATCTCATGTCATGGAAAATCGATGTTATTCTCCATCATCTACAATGGTGATGCAAGAGATGGTGATCGAAACTTTCACCATAGAAGAACAACTTGCAAATTTGATGAAAGAAGTTGAAGGCCTATCAAAGTACATCAAAGGTCAAGACGTCCAAATTACCAAGTTGACAAACATGATGGAGAATATGGAGGAAAGGGAATCCACTCAATTATGTGCAAAGCTTCATGAAAGTTGGGAGAAAATAGAGTCCTTCGCAAACTAAGAAACAATCATCAAGGAGTTTCAAGTGTCTGCCAAAGGTCTGATTCCTATTGACAAATTGAAGGACTTCATCAAAGAGTCTATCAAAGATAAATCTGAGTGCATGTCCAAGTCTCCTCTCACATATGTAAAGTTGTATTCTCAAAGAATTGATAACTTAAAAATACATGTTGGCTATCAACCTCCTAAGTTGCAACAATTCGACGGCAATAGAAATCCAAAACAACATGTAGCATACTTTGTCGAAACTTGCAATAATGCTGGAACATATGGTGATTATCTTGCTAAGTTGTTTGTTAGATCATAGGAATTTCTTTCGAATGGTACATATATCTTGAATCTAGTTCCATCGATAGCTGGGAGCAGATGGAGCAACAATTCTTTAAGAGTTTTTATAGCACAAGACGTGCTGTGAGCATGATAGAGATTGCAAACGCCCGTCAAAGGAATGATGAACAATTGATTGACTTCATAAATCGCTGGAGGATCTTAAGCCTTAACTGCAAAGATTACAAAGAAAATATAATTGACATTGATGATGAGGACAAGTTTTCATCTGAAACTGAAATTGAAGATTCCATGTAAGTTGACATGCTCTTTGACGTACGGGCCTAAACTGCAAGTCATAATGCTCATCGACGCATGAGCCTAAAATGCATGTCATGAAGCTCAAAGCTTCTCAAATTCGAGTTAAGTCTTCAAATCGAAATACTCCTAACTCATCAAATTCGAGCTAAGTCTTCATGGCATATAGTTCATCAAATCCGAGCTAAATCTTCATGTCGTGAAGTTTGTTAAGTTCAAGTTAAGTCTTAAAGTCACGAGGCTTCTCAAATTTGAGTAAAATCTTCAAATCAAAATGCTCATTGACGCACAAGTCAAAAATATATGTCATGAAGCTCATCAAATTCGAGCTAAGTTTGCAAGTCAAGAAGTTTCTCAAATTTGAGTAGAATCGACAAGTCTCAAAACTCATCAAATTCAAGAAAAATCTTCAAGTCAAAATGTTCCTCGACACATAAGCCTAAAATGCATGTCATAATGTTAATCAAATTCTGTTGAACCTTCAAATTTCAAAGCTCATCAAATTCGAGCAAAATATTTAAGTCTAAATGCTTCTCGACACACAAGTCTAAGATGCATGTCATGAAACTCATCAAATTTGAGCTAAGTCTAAAGTTTCGAAGCTCTTCAAATTCGAGCTAAGTTCTCAAATCATGATGCTTCTCAAATGCGAGCCAAGTCTTCAAGTCACAAAAGCTCCATGAAAATGAGTTAAATCTTCAAGTTGTTACTTCTGGTCCTCATGAGTTTAAATCTATATGGTCCAAAAAAATAAATAGGTTGAAAACCTTGAAATAGGTGGATTAGACAAATAAGAAAAAACAAAAACTCATATGATTTGCATTGAAGTGTAAAGTAAATATATTTTATTGCTTCAAAATTGCAAAATATTTTACACATCAACAATCATAAGATAGGGATGAAAAAGAAAACTGACATATCATCTTATATAAAAGGTCTATGTAGAAAAAAAAACTCAAATGTCAAGAAGTGGGTTTTCAACACGTCTTTGATGTCTTTATAAAGTTCACATCACCTCTTCATCAAACATCATCACTTTAAATATTTTTATGAATCGATGCAGCCATAAGCGAGCCTCTATCTTTGACATGGGGGCATATTTTGAAGTTTGATTTGTGGATTTGATCATGTGACAAGTAGTTTCTCTCCAGAACTAGGACAAACTACAACAAAATATCTTCTCGCTAAAGCAAAAACTACTGAGGAAGAGGCACACAGTGTGATTTCTTGCCAAGCTTCAACTATGCATCATGTGTGGTTCAAAAAGAAGATGCACTATATGTGGTTCGTTGTCAAAGTCGCAACTGCAAAAGAAGCAACAAAATATCTTCTCTCTAAAGCAAAAACTACAGAGGAAGAGGCACAAAGTGTAATTTCTTGCCAAGCTTCAACTACAAAAGATGCATCATGTGTGGTTCGTAAAGAAGATGCACTATATGTGGTTCGTTGTCAAAGTTGCAACTGCAAAAGAAGATGCTTCATGTGTGGTTCGTCATCAAAGTCGCGATTGTAGAAGAAAATGCACCAAGCGTGGTTCGTCGCTAAAGCCACAATTGCAAAAGAAGATGCACCAAATGTGGCTCATCATCAAATTCGCAACAACAAAAAAAATGCATCATGTGTGGTTCGTCCTCAAAGTCACAACTATAAAAGAAGATGCACTAAATGTGGTTCATCATCAAAGCCGCATCTGCAAAAGAAGATGTACTAAATATGATTTGTGTCAAAGTCGTGAAAGATGCATCAAGTGTGGTTCTTCATCCAAGCCGCATCTGCAAAAGAATATGTACTAAATATGGTTCGTTGTCAAAGCCGCAACCGCAAAAGAAAATGCATCAAGTGTGGTTCATCGTCAAAGCCACAACTGCAAAAAAGATGTTTCATGTGTGGTTTGTCATTAAAGTCGCAACTCTAAAAGAAGATGCACCACGTGTAGTTTGTCATCAAAGTCGCAACTGTAGAAGATGTACTAATGTCGTTCGTCACTAAAGCTGCAATTGCAAAAGAAGACGCACTAAGTGTAGTTCATCATCAAATTCACAACTACGAAATAAGATACATCATGTGTGATTCGTCATCAAAGTCACAACTGCAAATGAAGATGCAGTAAATGTGGTTCGTTGTCAAAGTCACAATTGAAAAGGAAAATGCATCATGTGTGGTTCGTCATCAAATGTGTGATTGTAGAAGAAGATGCACCAAGTGTGGTTTGTTACTAAAGCTGCAGCTGCAAAAGAAAAGGCATTAAGTGTAGTTCCTCGTCAAAGTCGCAGTTGCAAAAAAAAGATGCACGAAGTGTTGTTCGTTTTCATCAAAAGCCACAATCGCTAAAATATTGCACCATGTATGATTCGTCGTTAAATCACAACTATAAACAAAGATGCATCAAGTGATTCCTCATCAATTATGGATTACCACTCACTTTTTTTTGTATGATATTGAGAATGTTTGCGGTCCATCGTAAACTTGCAAAAAAGAAAGAAAAGTGATGTGTCTCACAGTGCCAATTGCACGAAGCTTCTAATCGACATGAAAACAAATTATGGCATATGCTCTCGCGCTCGTCATGATGAATATGGTTGTATTGGCTTAAGATTTGTGTGTTCTCTCTCCAGTAGATGATGACAAAATTCTCAATTAATACGGAACTCAATAGGCGGCTCTTCAGCGAAGATGCAGAGAAGTGAATCATGAATATTGCCAAAAATCAGTTAGCTCACCAACTTCAAAAAATAATTATCGTCGATTCATGAGGAATTTTATCTTGATTTTTGGATATGTTGTAGACTTTGATGTCTAGTTTCTATAGAATCAAGTCGTTCATCATTTGAAATCTCCTACACCAAGATAGAGATGTTTTGGTGACACTGCATAGAGCTGTAAAAAAGAAGAAGACAGAAATGATAGCAAACTTCAAAAACCAATTTCCATCAATTCAGAAGGGTTTTGATTTTGAATTTCGGAGATTCTGTAGACCTCTGAGTCTAGTTTCTAGAACATTAAACGAATCATGATTTTGACTTTTCTACAACAAGCTATGAATTTTCTACCGCAGGTGTGCTGTGCTGAAAAAAAGTGACGAAAATTGAGTTTGATATGCCTCAAGTTGACAATCAACCATTGTAAGAGCATGTGTATTTATAGAAATCAAAAGTACATAAATTGTGTTCTTAGAAATTATGTAAAACCCATATTTGAAACAAAATTATGGTAAATTTTCCTAAGAACCAAATTATGGTAAGTTTCTATAGGAATCAAGTTGTGAAAAATTCCATTTGAATCAAGTTTCTCTGTGTATTCTTCTTTTTCTTCCTCATAAGACAAAAAGGAGGAAGAAAAAGAAGAATACACACAGAGAAATACATAGAGAATCCTTGCTTTTCAGTGGTGATCTGCAAGTCTTCCGCATACAAAGAAGTCTTCGCTCCAAGTGTTAAGCCGCAAGTATTCTTGAGCCGCAAGTATTTCATCAAATCAAGAACACCCGTGAAGAGAAGAATCAGGGGATTACATATCTTTTCTTAAAGATTTTATAAAGATTGTAACCTTCGCATAACTTCAAATACAAATATTGTTGTTTGCTTGCTATTTTCCTTTCCTGTTTGTTGTATTTCAGAATTGAAACTTTAGACGCATACAAATTTGCACGCCCAGTGAGACAATCTTTACTTCTCATTGCTTCTCTTAAAAAAAAATCAAAGTTCAAAAACATCGAGATGACTTTCAAGAAGATCAACTCAAAATCTGCATCTGCATCCGGAAAAACTGATGAATCCATATTCTGCATTGTTATGGAAAACATCCTTGATATACAAAATAAACTCATGATAGGGATCAACTCAGCGTGACCCCGCTTACATCTAAGTTGTGAGTTGATAGTACGGGGTTTCACCAAATCTGCATGCATATTTTCTTGTATCAATATTGTCTTCATTTAGAAACTTTTCGGTGCGGAACTAGTAGTTGAGGAATTCATGGAAGTGGTAGTGTGGTAGGTGAGTATTTTATTTTAAAAATTTTATTATTATATTCTTTTGTTAAGTGTCTTAATCTTGCGGAATTCATGGTAAAATGTAATAATATTTATTGTAATATTCTTCCGCTAGTTGTTTTAATCTGAATATTTCTTTAATATTATTTATGATATATTCTAGATATAACATATCTTGGGTTCTTTGGTACATATATAAATTTTCCTCCATTAATTGTTCTAATAGTTTTATATTTTCCATAGATTCTATCTAATATTGTAAATATTCGTAGTTCATTTTAATCTGAATTTATTTCTAAATCATACCATTCTATTCTTTCGAGGTCTAAATCATGTAGGTCTATTTCATA
>JAJOOR010017235.1:0-68736 GCA_036250505.1 Solanum acaule
TTTTGGATTAGGATTCTTGAGAGAACTTGAGAGAAAATGTGTCTAAGTATGGGAGAGGTGTTTTGGGAAATGTTTTAGAGATGGGAATTGAACTAATGGTATATAGGAAATAACATATGCCCTTTGGAAAAATGGTCCAACTAGTATTTATAGTTTTCAAAATCTGTGTTGCGACAGGGCATTCGACGATATTAGTTGAAATCGCCGATCAACTGGTGATTTGCCCTTTGATGTAATTCATCGCCTTCTTGCACCATCCTTCGGCATCGTCATTCTCTGGGTCATTGGGCAATATAGTACTGCTTCGCAGAACTGCTCAGCGATGCGCCGACTGCTCCCTTGTTCCGCCCACTTGATCATTTCCTTCAGGCTCAGCATACTGGAACAAAAGGTAAAATGTGACCCTTCGGCGATTCACCAAGTGGACTCGGCGATCCTCAGGTCTTCATTTTCTCGTTCTTTCCAGCCTTTTTGTTCCTTTTTGAGAAGAAGTGTCCCTGTTCTCATTCAATATGCAAATACCTGACACTTAAGGGTTTTCATAAGATATTGAGATAAAATAAGCATTTGAGGACACACTTTATATTAAAATATAGCCCTAAATGAGTCCAATTTATGGACTCATCATGACTATACTAACAATGTTGTTGAATCAAACTCTATACTTTAGGGAATGCAATGGTGCATCACTAATGTATACACGAATGTGACATAAAATCTGAATTTATGATCATTATTAACACGATCAATGATCACTCCAATGTCCATTGTCATATCGTTCATCTTATTGGCAAGATTAATTCCCTGAAGAGGAATCGTAATTATAAATTCCAGTATTAGTATAGATAAGTAAATATATTGGAAGAGTACCTTGCTAATATGGGTGAAAACACAGGAAATATTCTTTCTTCACGAAGAATTGATTCTTCCCAATGAAGTCAAAAACTAGTTGAAGTATGACGTTAAGGAACAACATTTTTCAGAATTAAAGCACAAAGGAAGTCCTTCACTTTTGATAATGATTAATTTCTTTTATTTTTTGGGTCATGGGATTTGTGTATTTCACACTTTGACCCTCGAGATTACCATACTCTCTGTATTGAGACCTTTTTGTACAAGGATGAATTATTCATCCTTTTTATTTCTAAGGTGGTTTGGATAAAAATTAAACACATCAATTTTTTATTTTTGCTAATATTATTAGATAAATTAGGTAATGCCAGATCGTCACCTTTGGTGGTTTTAACATAAAAATGAAGGTCACCTTCTTATGCTAATATAATCCTTTAATGTTGATCATTAATGGAGCAGCCAGAAGTCTCAACTTGACCTATGTGTACAAGGAGCAGAACATGGTAGCGGATGTACTAGCTAAGGAGAGAGCCATAGATGGCACCCACGATGCTTCTACTGTAACGCCCTATATTCTCCATATGCTACTTTTATTTATATGACACTTGACATAGACTTATGGTATAGCGAGGACCATATTTCTTAGATGAGTAGTGTTGGTTTAAAATAAATTGGAAGGTGTTGATTGCCTTACACGTTTCAGCATGTATACTCCAAGTCAACTCCGACGAAAGCATTTAGACTCGAGATAGTAAAGTCGTATTTGAGCTTAAAGTTTAAGGTGAAGTGTTAAGTTAAAGAAAAAGATATAAAATAAGTGAGCTGCTTGCTTGACTTAACTAAGCTAGCAGGTGAAAAGTAGGTGCATCACCTACTTTGGCTTGTTGACCAGCCCAATGAACCAAGTAGGTGCATCACCTACTAAGACTTAACTAAGCTAGTAGGTGACAATTAGTTGCATCACTTACTTTGACTTATTTACCAGCCCAAAGGACCAAATAGGTGCATCACCTACTAAGACTCTTTTGACAATGTAATTGGGCCAAGTACACTACCACCTACTTGCATTAATCTGGCCCAAGAGTAGAAGAATAAGGGGAAAATGGACAGCCAAGGCCCAATTTTATTAAGTCCAAAAAGTCCTAAGTGAAAAGTCCAAGTAGGTGGATCACCTACTTACATTAATTATGGCCCAAATTGACAAGAATAGAGGGATAATTGGCAGCAAGGACCAACAAGTGTTGAAGTCCTCAAAGTCCCAAGTTAAAAGGCAAGTAGGTGGGTAACCTACTTGACAATATATGGCCCAAAGTTGGCCAAGAAAGTCGGCCAATGCACCTCCCTTTTAAAGGGATAAAGATCAGATCTTTTGCTTCATTTTTAACTTGTAAAATTTCAGATTTATTAAGTTTCTCTCTTGGTCTTTCTTGGCTTCAAACAGCAGCCCTAAAACACCTTAGGGTTCTTGAATATTGTCCCCCTTTTCAAGTAAAAGTTTGAAGAAGAGTTTCAGTTCTTGAAGTACAAGTTTAAAGGATAAATTTTCAGAAACTAAGGTAAGGCTGCTGCCCATTTTTGCCTCTCTTTAAATACAGGTTTGGGGTGGAGAATTTTGTATGTATTTTTCAAGAACACACGATGGTAATAAATCCTTGAGTTCATTATTCTCTACTATGCTGAAAGATTTTTGGGGATTGATAGTGGCTGCCTTATGTATATTGTTGTTGGGGGCAGCTTGGGTTATCTTGGCAAAGGATGTATGAAGTTGTATTAATGTATAAAAGAAAGGTGTAGTGGTTCACCATTTGTGTAAGGGTTGTATGGGCCTACCTTTCGTCAAGTGTTTAGCTACTGTTTTTCGAGGGCCTTAATGTGATTAGCTACTAACATTAGCTTAATCATGACTTATATTGTAGATTAGCACCCAAAAAGGGAGGTTGAATCATGATATTTGTATTGGTCAGAAAATAAGATATGTAAGGCTATTTGATTCCATATTCCTTGGCATGAAATTTGATATTTGCGATTAATATCAACGAAGTAAATTTCCTAAGTTCTATTCCTAGTAAAGGAAATATAGTGGCAGCGTACGCTCTTCAAATAACTAGCAATATTTCCCCCCTCATCCTTAGTATATAGAATTACTTCATTACATGTTCATTACTCTATACTTGTGTAATTATCCTCCTATGTGCTAGTATAGAAATGGTATTTGCAAAAGCAAGCTTGGTGAGTTCTCCTCTTAGTCAATTGAAGTCAATTGTGTCATTTAAGCTCATAAGTAATGCATTGATGTTACATATCTCCTTCTGTCACTGTTACTGCCTTGAAGCTACTACTGGTCCGTACTTCCAAATCTAGAAAATGATTATGACCACCAAAACAACAATCTCAAAGATTAAAGAATCTAAGTGAAGAAATCTGTATAATTATGGGTGGCAGCCCAAGGGCAAAAGGCTTAGCATGGGTGGATCCCAATAGGTATAGAAGGGTTGCAGCTCAGAGGTGGAAGCCTAGCATGGGCTGATCCCAATTGGTATAGAAAGGTGGCAGCTCAGGGGCGAAATCCTAGCAAGGGTCGATCCCAATTTGTATAATTATAAGGACATCATCCAAGGGGTTAAAACGCCTAGCATGGGTCATCCTCTTCTACCACTGATCAACTGGTCATTTGCATCACATGCCTTATAAAGATCATAACACAAATAAAAGTAAAGAAATGAATGTAACATACATGCTTCCACAAGAGTAACAAAGGTGGTCTATTTTTTTGATCTATGTACTTATATACGGATACTTAATTTCATTTGAGCCTTATTTTATATATGTTATTGCCTTATATATTTAGTACATTTTTTCATATGGACGTCCCTTACGGGGATGTTGAATTTCATGATGCAGGGACATGTACTCCAACTAGTAGGCTTCTTTAGTAGGAGCACAGGTACTCAACTGCTATTGGTGAAGCTCCAGGTTGATTCGGGGCTTACCGAGTCTTTGTTACCTATTTTTTTATTGTATGATAGTTAAGGGTAAGGCGAGACCTTTTCCTTCCCTAAACTAAGGTTTTCTATCTTTTATAGGCTTTGTAGACTAATATATATAGTTCCGTTGCGTCTTGTTCTTAACAAGTTATGGCCTTAATGGCCAAGTCTTGCATATAAGTTTTGGGTCTACTTATGTTGGTTCGTATGGCTGCATCCTATGTGAAATTGTCACAACTTTAAGATTGTCATAGTTATATGCATAGCAAGCGCAAGTTACATGTTGGTTCTCTTGGACATTTAGGGCATCGGGTGCCTGTCCATCTTAATGGGAATGAGGGCTGACAAAAGTGGTATCAGAGCAGGTCATCCTATGGAGTCTACAAAACCATTTCTGTGTAGAGTTTTGCTTATGGATGTGTTGTGTACCACATTTATAAACAGGAGGCTATGGGACATGTAGGAGTTGTCTCTTTCCTTTCATTTCTTAGATCGTGCGATAAAACCAATGTTGTAGGTGAATCGTATCTAACTTCTAAATTGTTTTATCATAGCAAAGATGCCGGTTATGAGAAGGAGTAAAAGTACAGTTAAGTGAGTAGATGTGGCATCCCAAGAAGGGACTAGCCAACCACCATCTAGTCAAGCTTATCAAAGTGAGGCTCAAGATGAGTCTCTATCACAGACTTCCCTGACCCCTCTATCTCCAGAAGATCTAATGAAGGAAGCTGCAGCTCAAGAACCCCCTATTAATGCTACCGATCAAGATTTAAAGAATACAGTCCAATTATTGACTCGTATAGTTGCTGGACACGACAAAAGGCAATAATGACCAGTTGCAGGTACTAGTGGTGTAGATAGAGCAGCTAGCACGCAGATAAATGCTTTTCTTAATTTGGACCTTCCATCATTCATCGGATAAGATCCTAATGAAGATCCACAAGACTTTATAGATCAAATCCAACACACTTTGGATGTTATGCATGTAAGTGGTAAATAAGCACTTGAGCTAGCAGCATATAGATTAAAGGGTGTGGCTATATTGTGGTATGAAGCTTGGAAGCAATCTTGGGGAACAAATGCACCTTCAGCTATGTGGAAAGAGTTCAAAAGGGCATTCTTTGACCATTATCTGCCATTGGAGATCCGAGAGGCCCGTGCAGATCAGTTCTTAAATCTCCACCAAGGAAGTATGAGCGTGAGAGAGTACAGTGTCAAATTTAACCTTGGCTAGGTACGATCCTAATGTAGTAGCTACTATGGAGGATAGAGTTCATCGATATGTGGATAGATTAGATTCATATCTGGTTAGAGATTGTACCGTTGCTTCATTGAGTAAAGATATGGTTATATAGCAAGGATGCAAGCTTTTGCGCAAAAATTGAAGGATCAAAGGCAAGGAAGAAGGACACAAGAGTCGGAAACAGGGCATCCTAAAAGGGCTAGATCCATGGGGTAGTTTACACTATCCTAAGGTGAATTTTGTCCTCGGTTCTTTAACAGACCGCCTAGGACATCATCTTTCTACTCTACAACTAGTGCTCTACCACAGTTTCAAGGGTTTAGGGTCAGCCAATTTGAGAAAAGAAGTGAAAGCCAAGGTTCACAAATAGCGGGTCATCAGGAGCAGGGAAGTACTAGCCAATCAGGGCCTCCTCAACAGCCTTGTAAACAATGTAAGAAATCATCTAGGTGCATGTAGGTTTGGGACAGATGTTTGTTTTTGGTGTGGTACACCGGGGCATATGATGTGAAACTACCCATATAGGGACATGAGTGGTGTTGCACAGCCTACTAGATCAGTTGTTGCATCGTCCTTATCAACACCTTCTTTAGGTAGGGGACTACAGATACCTACAGGTTGTGCTAGAGAAGCTAGGGGAGCAGCTAGTTCTAGTGGAGTTCATAATCGAACATATGGTCTGGGGATTGACAAAATTTGTAAGCTTCGCCGGATGTGGTTACAGGTATATTTTCCATCTTTTCACATATTGTATATGCATTAATTGATTCGGGGTCTACATTGTCATAAATTACTCCATTAATTGCTGGTAAGTTCAAAAGAACATCGAAATTACTAGTGAAGCCATTTGAAGCGTCTACATTGATTGGTGAGTTTATTATAGCAAGAAGGGTTTATCGTAATTGCATTGTAACTACTTGTGATCGTGATGCATTGGCTGACCTTGTTTGAGCTAGAAATAGTAGATTTTGATGTTATAATGGGTATGGATTGGTTAGCTTCTTGTTATGCCACGGTAGATTGCCAAACTAAGATGGTGCATTTCCATATTCCAAAAGAGGCAGTCCTTGAATGGAAAGGTAATATTATGGCACCAAGGGGCAAGTTTATTTTGTACCTTAAGGCAAATAAGATGATGTCCAAAGGATACATATGTCATCTAGTGAGGGTGAAAAATATAGGTGTGGAGTCACCAACTCTTCAATCTATTCCAGTGGTAAATGAATTTCCTGAAGATCTTCTGGGTTTGCCTCAAGAACGAGTAGTAGAGTTTGGTATTAATATGATTCCAGATACTCAACCTATCTCCATCCCTCCATATAGAATGGCCCCGGCTGAATTATAAAAGTTGAAAGAGCAATTAAAAGACTTGTTAGAAAAGGGATTCATAAGGCCTAGTATGTCTCCATGGGGAGCACTAGTTTTATTTGTATGTAAGAAAGATGGTTCGTTAAGAATGTGTATTGATTACTGGCAGTTGAATAAGGTAACAATTAAGAACAAATATCCCCTCCATAGAATTGATGATTTGTTTGATCAGTTACAAGGTGGTAAGTGCTTCTCAAAGATCGACTTGAGGTTGGGTTATCACCAAGTGAGGATCAAAGATCAAGATATACCCAAGATAGCTTTCCGAACACGGTATGGTCATTTTGAGTTTTTAGTCATGTCATTCGGGATAACAAATGCACCAGCGACTTTTATGGATTTGATGAATAGGGTGTTTAAGCCATTTCTAGATGTGTTCATGATAGTATTCATAGATGATATTTTGGTGTATTCAAGATTGGATAAGGACCATGCTAATCACTTGCGGCAGGTTTTACAAATTCTTCGTGATCGTAAGTTCTCTAAATGTGAGTTTTGGTTGAAATCTGTGGCATTCTTAGGTCATATTGTATCTGACGAAGGAATAAAGGTTGATTTTCAAAAGATAGAAGCCATGAAAAACTGACCAAGACCTACGATGCCTAAGGAGATCCGTAGTTTTCTTGGATTGGCAGGTTATTACAGAAGATTCGTTGAAGGATTCTCTTCCATTGCTGCACCCTTAACAAAGCTAACTGATTCACGTATCGGGCACTTCATCCAATACTAAGTGCCAATGATCGTTTGTCAGTATATTAACCAAACTATGTGAGTTGAGGTCGATCCCACAGAGAGTAGTGTTTCCTTCTAATTCAATAATAAAAGTATAATGACAATCTCTTCAACCAAACGCTTCTTGCACTATTAATATTTAAATCTCTAACGCAAGGCTTCAATTATCACTCCAAACTCACACTTCAACACATACAATAGAATTAAAACTTGGGAATTTTGATCAACCAATTGTCAAATCTAAACGAAGTGAATGAATGTTACTGCTCACAAAGGGGTAATTTGTCGTGGGTAGGCCGAACCATATGTAAAGTAACTTTCTCTCGAATAATTACCTTCTCTATGTTGAATTCTCTCGAACTTCAACACTAATCAAAAGAAGCCCAACTCTTCTCCCTCATCAAATCCACTCTCTCGAGCTGAATACAAAGGATGGATTACTTGTTTCACTCTTTGGAGCTGAAACCAAGGAAACCTACTACTAAGGATGCTAACATTGCCACCTTGGTTGCACATCTCTCTCTCGAGCAAGTGCATAACACTGAAATTGATACACGACATCTCGCAATTCAACTTCGAAACACATCAACAACTTAGACCCACTTCAGATTAACACCATTCTTCGCAACTAACAAACACCCACTAAGTAAATTCAACAATTGGCTTCATGATCAAAACCCCAAGTAGAGGGTTTTAGCCACTCATAGTAAAAATGCAAAAATTGAAGTTCATTATCATTCCCATAGTTAGATACAAATGAGAATTATATAATGGAAATCTATTAAGAATTCTCTATCTTCCAAAATCTATGTGAAAATCTTGTTAAAATCACAGAGAAAATAGCCTTTTTTAGTGTTCTCTCTCTCTCTCTTTCTCTGCTTCCTCTTTTTTTTTTTGCCAGAACCAATTTAAACAAGTCTGAAGCATCGCACTTTAAGACCACTCGGCGAAGTAAGTCGGGTGTCGCCAATAGATCGGTGACTCACCGATAGTTCTTTATCTCGCCTTCATTTTTCACTTCTTCTTGACCTGGCTACTGTAACTTTAGGTGGTCCAGGTTAAGATCGCCGAGTGACTCCGCGATTCGCCCTCTTTTGTTCTATCTCACCTATCAGCACTTACATGAATCTTCCTCAGCACTTTTGGGGACTAGGTTTCTCCTTCGCCGAATAGATCGTTGACCCGCCGAATGGTGTTGTTGTTCGCCAAAATCGTTCCCATTTTAGCTCCAACATTCTGTAACTTTAGGAGATATCTTGGCAATTTGGCGATTCGCCAAATGACATTGGCGATTGTCAGGTTTTCATTTCTCCATTCCTTAAGCTTGCTTCGTTCCATTTTTGATCAATCGCGTCTATGAATTGTTTGTAAATCCAAATGCGTGAAATTCAAGGAATTACATCATTCATTGGCACTAAAAAAAATAATACTTTGAGGACACTAATTTTGTTAAAATAAGGCCCTAAATGAGTCCAAATTGTGGACTCATCAACACCCCCAACATAAACTTTTGCTTGTCCTCAAGTAAAACTCAAGTTCAGCAGTTCAAAAAGGATGTCTTAAACAGTGCTACACAAGACTCAATCATGAATGCACACAAAAAGACTCAACTTACTCGTGTAAAGATCAATTGTGCACTCAAAGATTTAAGTTGTGACTCACCATTACCAAAGAATCTCAAGATTACTATACTTGCTTCAAATGCAAGTTCAAGCTCAACAAAGGTATTCAAATGCCCTCACACAAAGAATGATTCCATAATCACTCAATGGTTTAATCATTTAAAGTTCCGGAATCAAGATCAACACTCACACTCACAAAGATAAACACAATACATGAATTCACCCATAGATTTGCCCTTATTTTCCAATTGACTTTTGCTTCAGCTCATTCAAGATCAAAAAGGTCTTTTCAAGGCTTGTAATGAGGTTGAGTGTAAAGGTATGGTCATTTCGGCTTATAGGCTAAAATCCTCATGAAATGTGATGTGAACAACACATTCTTTTCCTTTCTTAATCATTTTCCTTCAAGCTCAAAAAGTCACCTCTTATTCATCTTCCATGGATCATTGGAAACCCCATTTTCTTTATTTTCACTTTATTCCACAATTTTTTCTTTCTTTTTCTTTTTCAATCTTTTCTACTCTTTTTTTATATGGAGGGGTTCCATTTTTCTCAAGACATGGGTGAAAGGGACTTCTTTGCATTTTCTTGATTTACCTTCTCTTTTCACCACACCCCCAACTTAGGCTTTTGGCCTAAGTTGGCTATTCAAAAAAATCATGAATCATGAGGATTATGGGTAATGGATCAAGAAAGGTTAAGCTTTCATCAAGTTTCTTCCAAGAAAAGGGTATGGCTAAATGGGTGCTCAAAAGAGGTTCACACACTCATAAGGTAAGCCACAAAAGAGGTATAACTCCAAGTTGGTTCACACTCTTTAAAGTTGCCTAAGATCATCTCAAGAAATTTGCATCACTTAGTCGACTGGGCCAACAGGGAAAATTCTAGGTGTCATCATACATGGTTCACGGTAAGCTCATCGCACAAGGTATTGACACCAATGTAAAACAAGACTTCACACTTTCGCTAGTGTGCAATGTACATCACAAGAGAGTCGATTCGATACTTGGCTAGTCACAACGAGATGCAAAGAGTTCACATATTGTCTATGCAACTTCAATTGGCCTCATCGTAGCCGCACATTCATTTTTATTCGATTATGAACACTATTTAAGTCATCGGTATTGATCAAAACCGGTACTCAAATTTGCAAGAGAACAACTACATTCAACACAAACAGGGGAAGTGGCATAAAAAGGACGAGGTTCATTCAGTTCACTAACTAATTTCCACTCCCCACCAAAAACATTCAACATTGTCCTCAATGTGGGTAGCGAGCTGGCATTACCGCAAATAAAACAAAATAGAAACAATAAATAAAGACTAACAAGAAATGAAATCAATTTAGTGTGTAAACAAGTAGAGAAGGGTAATGAGGAATCTTCACTAAATGCCTATTAGGCTACGGAGTGAAACGGTCATCGGACGTGTCGGCGATGCGCCTAATGTTCTTCAGATCGCCCTTAGTTCCAGTAGACTTCACTCTCAGGAAAGGCAAGTTGGCGAAGATGTAAGGGGTTGCCGAACAGATAGGCGATCTGCATAATGTACTCAGAACATTGTCGGTCGATCCTTGAGGGACGTTTTCATCGTTGACTAGAAAGGGCGAAGAAAATCGGGTCGGTGAAGCACATCAGCGATACACAATGGTGAAGGTGTCCTGTTAAATGCTCCCAAGTCTCAGCCTTATTTTTGAGTTCCATAAGGCGAACCAAATCGTGCTCACCAAACTGGTTTGGCGATTTGCCAAGAGCACTATTGTCTTGCTCATGATCTCGCTCCTGTAAAATCAACACACATTATTTAAAATACTAACACTTGGGTTTCCTCCCAAGAAATGCCTTATTTAACATCGCGGCACGACGTGGAAGTTCTCTCAAGCATCTTCCAGGTACACCAGTTCAATCAAAGAAATCTCTTGGCATTCTCCAAAATATAATTTCAAGTGTTGCCCATTCACCTTAAATGCCTGTCCTTCTTGACCTTCAACTTCTATGGCACCATTTGTGAATACTCGTGTAACTCTAAATGGTCCGGACCATTTGGACTTGAGCTTTCCGGGAAAAAGTCTAAGTCGGGAGTTGTATAGCAGCACCCAATCTCCCACCTTGAATTCTCGCTTAAGTATTTTAGCATCGTGCCATTTCTTCATATTTTCCTTGTAAAGGGCTGCACTTTCATATGCTCTGAATCTGAATTCATCCAATTCATTTAACTGCTCCACTCTCCCCTTTGAGATCTTTGTCCAGTCTAGATTTAAAGGTTTCAATGCCCACAATGCTTTGTGTTCCAACTCAACAGGTAGAAGGCAAGATTTACCAAAAACTAGCAGATACGGAGACATCCCAATAGGTGTTTTGTAAGCGGTCCGATATGTCCATAGTGCGTTATCGAGCTTTTAAGACCAATCAGTTCTGTTGGCATTCATTGTTTTGGCTAAAATGCTTTTGATCTCCCGGTTTGACACTTCTACTTAGCCACTTGTTTGGGGATGATATGGGGTTGCTATTTTGTGTTTCACCCCATACTTGCTCAATGCAGCTGAGAACCACTTGTTGCAAAAGTGGGATCCCCCATCACTAATAATCTCCCTAGGAGTGCCATACTTGCTCAATACAGTTGAGAACCACTTGTTGCAAAAGTGGGATCCCCCATCACTAATAATCTCCCTAGGAGTGCCAAATCTCGCAAAGATGTAACGTTTCAGAAATTGGACGACACTTTTTCCTTCATTGTTTGGAAGTGCAACAACCGCCACCCATTTGGAGACATAATCTATAGCTACCAAGATATATTTATTTGCAAACGAGCTCACAAATGGGCCTATGAAATTGATTCCCCACACATCAAATAACTCAACTTCTAAAATAGGAGTAAGGGTTAACTCGTGCCTTTTAGACACTCCACCTTGCTTTTGACATTGAGCACATTTCTTCACAAATTCATGCGCATCCTTGTAGAGGGATGGCCAGTAATATCCACTTTGAGGAACTTTAGCGGCTGTGCGCACACCACTATGGTGACCTCCAACTGGACAAGCATGGAGTATTTCTACAACTTCTTTTTACGGAACGCACCATCTAATGATATGATCTGCACACTCTTGAAACAACTATGGTTCATCCCAGAAGTACTTTTTAACGTCAAACATGAACCTCTTTTGTTGCTAGAAATTCAGCTTATCCGGCAGTAGTCTGAACATAATGTAATTTGCGAAATCTTCATTCCAGGGAGTTTGTTCGAGAGATATTGCAAAAACCTGTTCATCGGGGAAGGAGTCGTCTATGTCACCCTCAGGCTCGTCATTTTCCTTTCCTTCTAGCCTCGATAAGTGGTCATCCACCTAATTCTCGCAACCTCTTCTATCTTTGACCTCAAAGTCAAATTCTTGTAGTAGTAGCACCCACCTTATCAACCTTGGCTTTGCATCCTTCTTTGCCATCAAGTAACGGAGTGCAGCATGATCAGTGTGAACGATTGCTTTAGTACCTAACAAGTATGCCTAGAATTTCTCAAATGCATAGACTACCGCAAGCAATTTTTGTTCGGTGACTATATAGTTACGCTGAGTGCTATTTAGAGTTTTTCTTGCATAATAAATTAGGTGTAAAAGTTTGTTGCGTTTTTGCCCTAATACCACCCCCAATGCCATGCAACTAGCATCACATATTACTTCGAAAGATTCGGACCAATCAGGGCTGATAATGACTAGATTGGATACCAATATCTCTTTCAAGCACTGAAATGCCGCCATACAAGCGACATCAAAATATAACTTCACTTCCTTCTCCAAGAGCTTGCACAGGGGGTGTGAAATCTTCAAGAAATCCTTGATAAACCTCCGGTAGAACCCGACATCTCCCAAGAAGTTGCGAACACCCTTCACTAAAATCGGCGGAGGTAGTTTATCAATTACCTCAATTTTTACCTTATCGACTTCCAATCCCTTTTGTGACACCTTGTGCCCGAGAACTATGCCTTTCTTCACCATGAAGTGGCATTTCTCCCAATTCAGAACTAGGTTTGTTTCCACACATCTTTGGAGTACTTGCCTCAAGTGTGCCAAACATTTCTCAAATGTGTCCCCTATGACTAAGAAGTCGTCCATGAATACCTCCATAGAGTCTTTTACCATGTTCGCGAAAATGGTTAACATGCAACGCTGAAATGTTGCCGGGGCATTACATAGCCCGAATGGCATTCTTTTAACTGCAAACGTTCCATAAGGGTAGGTAAAGGTGGTTTTTTCTTAGTCTTCCGGTGCAATAGAGATTTGGTTGTAACCGGAGTACCCATCTAAAAAGCAGTACCAGCGCCTCTCAAATAGCTAGTCAAGCATTTGATCCATAAAAGGCATTGGGAAGTGATCCTTTTCAGTCCATGAATTGAGCTTTCGATAATCCATGCATACTCTCCACCCAGTCACCGGTCTAGTTGCCACAAGCATCCCCTTTGCATTTGGGACTACAGTGGTGCCTCCCTTTTTTGATACACATTGCACCGGGCTTACCCATTTACTATCCATAATAGGGTAGATCACACATGCGTCCAACCACTTGATGATCTCCTTTTTTACCACTTCTTGCATTGGTGGCTTCAATCTCCGCTGATGTTCAGCACTAGGTTTACACTCATTCTCAAGCTGAATCTTGTGAGTAGAAATATCGGGAGGAATGGCCACTATATCAGCGATAGTCCATCTTATAGATTTTATATGCTTTCACAACACTTCAAGGATCAATTTCACCTGTCATTCAAGCAAGTCAGCTGCAATGATCACTGGTAAAGTGTTAGTTGGCCCCAAGAAAGCATAACGGAGATGAGAGGGCATTGCTTTCAATTCTAGATTAGGTGGTTCCTCTGTTGATGGCTTTGCGGGAGGACTCTCTCTATTCTTAGGTCAATATCCAACTTGATTGGAGTCTTTGAATATACTTCTAATCCCGATAATGCAGCTACTACTTTCTCATAGCCCTGAACTTTGGATTCATCATAATTAGCAAGTACAAATTCAAGGGGTTCACTCATGCATATCAAATGGCTTACACTTGCTACCGCCTTATCAATAACATCATCAATAGTTACCACATGGATATCACTTGTGTGTTTCATGTATTTACAAATATTAAAGGTTATGTCATCTTTGTTCACCCGAAACTTCAATTTTCCACTTTCAACATCCACCAATGCTCTCCCAGTTGCCAAGAATGGCTTTCCCAAAATAATGGGAATTTCGGCATAGATATCACAATCTAAAATCACAAAATCAGCCAAAAAAATGAATCGATCGACCTTTACCAAGATGTTATAGAGTATCCCTATCGGATGTTTGATTGATCGGTCTGCCATCAGGAGTCTCATTGTGGTTGCTTTCGGTTAACCCAACTTAAGTTGCTTGTATATTGCATAGGGCATTAAGTTGATGCTTGCCCCCAAATCGCATAAAACTTTAGTGAATTGGAGCATGCCAATGGTGCAAGGGATGGTGAATGCCCCGGGATCTTCTCTCTTTGTGATCGGCTCCTTAGTCATAATTGCACTGCAACTATGGGACACTTCAATTGTCTCAAAATCCAAGCTCATTTTCTTTGTGACTAGCTCATGAACTTGGCATATCCTGGCATTTCCAACAATGCTTCCACAAGGGGGAGGTTGATTGATAGTGTCATGAACACCTATAAGAACTTCTTGAACTTCTCATCTTCATTATTCTTCTTTAATGAAGACTTTTTGAATCTTTAATGACGAGACACCAGTATGGACCGTAGATCGATCTACGGTCCGTCAATCCCTCTCCGTAGCTCCATACTTAGAATCTTCAAAAATTAGGTACTGGATTCCTCGCAGTATCATTCTACAGATCAACAGTATAGTCCGTAGATCAATCTACGGACCGTCAATGGCCACCATGGTTCCACACTTGGTTAGATTTCCCTGATTTGTCTTCCATGCCTTGCCTGCTGATCTATGATCACCATCTACGGAGCGTCAATGGACTTATGGTCCGTAGATCACCACCGTAGATGCCTTTTTCTGCATTTCTTTCAGCTGTCTCTTTACTTCCGCGCCTAAACATCTTTCCTGCAAAACATGATAAAAACATATAAAAACCAATACAAACAGTCCCTAGACACACACAACTCTTAAGTGAAATGTATTAAAAATACTGTAAACTCACGGTATATCAAGCTGCTTGCACTCCCTTTTGATTTTGGACTTTCACTCGAGTGAGTATGATTCTCCTTATGATCATCTTCCATTTTCCAATAATCATTTTGCTCAGCCCAATATTGATAATATCCCATTGGTTCTTCTACATTATGATAGTTCCAACCTTGATTTCCACTAGCTGTTGATAGTGTGAGTGGAAACCCTCCTCATATCTTTTGGAGTTCCAACCTTGATTCTCCCTCGGCCTTGAGTAACCGGAAGAAGAACCCTCCTCAACTCGAAACACTCCATATGTCCCCTTCATATGCTCTTGTAGAAATTCCATTTGGGTTAACATCTTCTTGATGTTTTCATCTCACTCTCTCTTTATCAAGTTTCTCTTGTGTTAATCTAAAACAAAATGGAGAGATTTGATCCTTCTTGGTGTACCACGCTTGGTTTATTCTAGTTATGTCATCTAGAAGAAACGAAGCTACCTCACATGATTGTAAGATTATCCCTCCTCGTAACAATTGATTAGCCACTCCTTTATTAACCGAATCAAAACTCTGATAAAAATATTGAAGTAACAAATCGTTTGGTAGCCCATGAGTTGGGCATTTGAGTAGGAGCTTTTTGAATCTCATCCACGTTTCATGGATGGGCTCCCCCTCCCATCGCTTGAAGCTTTGAATTTCATCTCTAAGTTTCATCATCCTCGACGGAGGAAAGAATCATATGTTGAACACTATAACTAGCTCCTCCCATGATGTAATGGAATTGTTTGGTAACTCGGCTAACCACTTATTAGCTTCTCCCGTTAAGGACAGTGGAAATAACCGCAGCTGAATTGACTCTTGTGACACATTTTTTAAGGAAAAAAGGCTGCAAACCTCTGTAAAGTTTCTCACATGCTCATGCGGGTCTTCATGATCTAGCCCTCCATATAGTCCCCTCATTTGGAGTAGATGAAGAGTCGTGCTAGTGACTTCAAATATTGCATTCTCATCAGTTTATGGGATTCAAATTGCACCAATTCCACCAGATTGAGTTGGGTTGTAGACACTATTGATATCGTCAATACCATCTCGATGATCTGCCTAGCTATCATTCATCTCTTCCTCACTCATATTCACTTCAACGTAGTCTAACCCACACTTACACACAACAGTCAGAACTAACTTAATTACAACAAACAAATTTGAGAGTGTCAAACCTCCAATCAAAGAATTCTAAGTAACGCTACTCCTTGGAAGAGGCGCCATTTTGATTAACATATCAGGGCACTTCATCCAATACTAAGTGTCAACAATCGTTTGTCAGTATAATAACCCAACTACGTGAGTTGGGGTCAATCGCACAGAGAGTAGTGTTTCCTTCTAATTCAATAATAAAAGTATAATGACAATCTCTTCAAGAAAACGCTTCTTGCACTATTAATATTTAAATCTCTAATGCAAGGCTTCAATTATAACTCCAAACTCACACTTCAACACAAATAATCAAACAATAGAATTAAAACTTGGGAATTTTGATCAGCCAATTGTCACATCTAAACGAAGTGAATGAATGTTACTGGTCACAAAGGGGTAATTTGTTGTGGGTAGGTCGAACCATATGTAAAGTAACTTTCTCTTGAACAATTACCTTCTCTATGTTGAATTCTCTCGAACTTCAACACTAATCGAAAGATGCCCAACTCTTCTCCCTCATCAAATCCACTCTCTCGAGCTGAATACAAAGGATGGATTACTTATTTCACTCTCTGGAGCTGAAACCAAGGAAACCCACTACTAAGGATGCTAAGATTGCCACCTTCATTCCACACCTCTCTCTCGAGCAAGTGCACAACACTGAAATTGATGCACGACGTCTCGCAATTCAACTTCGAAACACAATAACAACTTAGACCCACTTCAAATTAACACCATGATTTGCAACTAACAAACACCCACTAAGTAAATTCAACAATTGGCTTCATGATCAAAACCCTAAGTAGAGGGTTTTAGCCACTCATATTAAAAATGCAAAAATTCAAATCGTTATCACTCCAATAGTTGTATACAAATGAGAATTATAAAATGGAAATCTATTAAGAATTCTCTATCTTCCAAAATCTCTATGAAAATCACAGAAAAAATAGCCTTTTTCAGTGTTCTCTCTCCTTTTGCTCTGCTTTCTCTCCTTTTCCCGCCAGAATCAATTTAAATAAGTTTGGAGCATCGCGCTTTAAGACCACTTGGTGAAGTAAGTCGGGTGTCACTGACAGATTGGTGACTCACCGATAGTTCTTTATATCGCCTTCATTTTTCACTTCTTGGCTAGCTACTGTAACTTTAGGCGGTCCAGGTAGTGATCGCCGAGTGACTCCGTGATTCGTCCTCTTTCCTTCTATCTCGCTTATCAGCACTTACATAAATCTTCCTCAGCACTTTTGGCGATTAGGTTTTTCCTTCTCTGAATAGATCGGTGACCCACCGAATGGCGTTGTTGTTCACCGAAATTGTTCCCATTTTAGCTCCAGCATTCTGTAAATTTAGGCGATATCTTGGCAATTTGGTGATTCACCGAATGACATCGGCGATTGTCAGGTTTTCATTTCTCCATTCCTTAAACTTGCTTCGTTCCCTTTTTAATCAATCGCGTCCATGCATCATTCCTAAATCCAGATGCCTGAAATTCAAGGATTTACATCATTCATTGGCACTAAACAATCCTTTGAGGACACTAATTTTGTTAAAAATAAGTCCCTAAATGAGTCCAAATTGTGGACTCATCACTAACACACAAAGAAACCAAGTTTCAGTGGAGTGATGCATGTGAAAGAAGCTTCCAAGATCTGAAGAATAAATTAACTTCTACACCTGTATTGGTACTTCCAGAAGGCAAGAAAGGGTATGCAGTGTATTGTGATGCTTCGGGAGTGGGCTTAGGATGCGTATTGATGCATCATGGTAAAGTAATAGCTTATGGTTCAAGGCAGCTACAACCACATGAAAAAATTTATCCAACCCATGATCTAAAGCTAGCAGCAGTTGTATTTTCTTTGAAGATATGTCGCCACTACTTGTATGGCGTTCATGTTGACATATATACTAATCACAAGAGTTTGCAATATATCTTTAAGCAAAAGGACTTGAATCTGAGGCAGCGAAGGTGGCTTGAGTTATTAAAAGATTATGATAATGATATTTTGTAACATCCTGGGAAAGCAAATGTGGTAGTTGATGCTTTAAGTCGTAAGACGATTGCAAGCACTTATGGACAGTTCATGGGTAGACAAGAGATAAATAGGATCTATACCAACTAGCTAGCTTGGGGGTTCGCCTTCTTGAATCTCCAAACGAAGGGGTTATTGTGCAAAATGCGGCAGAATCCTCATTAGTAGTGGAAGTTAAAGAGAAACAGTACACCGATCCTATTCTATTACAGCTTAAGGAGAATGTACAACATGGTATGACAAGCATTTGAGCTTAGACAAGAGGGAGTACTTCAGTGTCAAAAAAGATTGTGTGTACCTAATATAGATGAATTAAGAAAGAGGATTATGATGGAAGCACATCATTCAAGATATTCTGTCCATCCGGATCAACTAAAATGTATCATGACTTGAAATATATGTATTGGTGGGTTGACATGAAGAAGAACATTGCGGAATTTGTGGTTCAATGTCCAAATTGTCAACAAATAAAAGTAGAGCACCAAAAGCCCGGAGGTTATATGCAGCTTATAGAACTTTCAATTTGGAAGTGGGATACGATCAACATGGATTTTGTCACTGGTTTTCCTCGCTCATTTCACAAGTTTGATTCAATATGGGTAATAGTTGACAAACTCACAAAATTAGCGCACTTCTTGCCGGTGAAGACTACTTATACAGCTGAAGAGTATGCAAGGTTGTACATTAAATAGATAGTTCGACTACATGGTCCCAAGTCAAATATGAAAAGTTTTGTTTTAAGGTAGAAAACATATTATCAAATGGAAAAATATCCTCTACAAATTTTACATCCCGTGAGAGGAAAACTTTAGAGCTTTTGGGGTCAAAAAACTGATGGCAATGATGAGTGACAGAAAATCCGAGATAGACACAAGGTCTGGAATACAACTCTAATTTGTTTTGGACATATGGTCCTAGCCACAGATAGCATAAACAACCAAATATACGAAGGGATTCATAATTTGGCAGTTTATTGAAAAGAATTTCAAAAGGAGACTTGTGATTAAGAGTGGTGGTTGGGCGTCGATTTATGAGAAAGACGACATGATGGCAGGCAAAGGTCCAAAACTTTGAAGGTAGACTTTCTTGATGAAGTAGTGTTTTGGCAGTCTCAACAAGGTGTCGATGATGTCTTTCAGATAATGCGACCCTTTGAGGAGTATGAGGGGGAGAGACAAGGTGTTGTATGCCATTGGAATGAAGGTATGGTTCTAGAACTTGATATTATCCACCTTCATCAATGTAAAGTGTGAGTATTTTGTGATCAAAATGTTTTTCAAGCACCGGATGTAAACTTTGAAATATTTTCTAAACTTCATGTTTATTTTTCATTGTGTACAACCAAATGTATTTGGTGTACTGATCAACAAGTAAACAATAATATCTTTTTTTGTCAATAGAGAGAACCGGGAGGGTCCCCACAAATCACTGTAGATGATTTCTAATGGAAAAAGGACAATGTGGTGGAATAAAAGGGAAATATGTGTGCTTTATTGCAACAACAAGAATTACAAGCAGTGATCCTGTCTTTGGAAAAATATGAAAGACGACAATTATTTAAAACAGAAAATAAAATGCGAGAATGGGGGTGTCCCAATCTGTGATGCCACATATGTAAAGAAGGTCCAGCAACAGTGGCATTGATGTTTGGTCGAGATAGGGACGACCATTCATATAGTCCAGCTTTACTCGAGCCACACAGAAGAGGAGTTCCCGTAGTTAGATCCTTCACAAGAAAGGTAAAAGGAAAACTCAATTGAGGTTAGATTGTCTTTGCAAAACTGATTAACTGAAATAAACTTTCATTTGATAGCAGGAGCACACAAAATATTAGAGAGTTTGAAAGTAATATTGGATGTATTTAAATGTGTATTACCAGTTTGCATGATTGGAATCACATTACCATTACCCAAGGTCATTTCCTCGGTCTCTTTGAAGTTTTGAACATTGTGGATGTTGTTGGTGTCAGCTGCAATATGGTGAGATGCACCCGAATCGACAATCCAGGGGTCATTTGGCGTCGTGTGCGCAATAAAATTTTCTTTTGCTTCAAAGTGGTTATGGGATCGGGTGCGGCAAACATTTGTTGTATGCCCAAATTTGTCACAGAGTTGACAACGAATCCGTGAGGATTGGTATGGAAAGTTACGCCCTTGAGAGTAATTGTTTGGATGCTGGAAAGTGGCGCTTTGATTATGTTGTCTGTTTGGGGGACGCCCACTGTTATTGGTGGGTTGGCGGTAATGGTTGCGTTGGGCCGATGAAGTATTTGTGACCCGCTGAGCAACAATTGTTGTTACCTGGGTGGTAGTTCTCTTGAGGTCCTCATGTTTGAGGAATAGTTCATGATCAAGAAGCTTATCGAAAAGCTCAGCGTAGCTAATGAGAGAGTCACGTGCCCATATGGCATCTGAGATTTCACGAAATTCAGGACCGATTCCACTCAATATTTTCACTACAAGTTCTTCATTATTGACAGGTGAACCTACTACGGTGAGTTCATCAGAGAGAGAGTGAATCTCTTGTATATATTCAACAATTGATTTGGTGTCTTTGCTTACCTAACTGAGATGGTGACGGAGGCTGAAGATGCGGGTTTGTGATTTGTTCGCAAATGAGGTGTGAATTTGATCCCACTCAGCTTTAGAATTGGTCGCAGAAGCTACAGTTGAAGCGATAGTGGCATCAATAGAGCCCATGAGAGAATTTTGAAGCAGTTTGTCTTAACGAAACCAATCCTTGTACTCAGGGTTGGCTGTGACAAGGTCGTCAGTGGTGACTGTTTCGGAAGGGGACATCTTAGTCCCGTCAAGATGACCATAGAGGTCATGGCCATGAAGCAGCATGGCGATTTGGGCCTTCCAAATGGTGAAGTATGGCTTCCACACAACTTAATGGGCAACTGAGATGATGGGTTAAATTCAACCAAGTGTTTGAGGACAGAAGCAGTATCAACATTGATAACAAGGGTGGAAGGGGCCATTAGTGCAGAAAATATTATTTGTGATCGGTGTACTCGTTAGAGTGTTTTGGCTCTGAGACCATATAAGTTCAGAGAAGTAGATTGAAAATAGTATATTGATTAATGAGACTCCAATGGAGTTTATATACACATCAAACAAAATAGATTGTGCAAAGCTAACTCCTAGGAAATAAGAGCATATTAAGTTACGTGAGCAATCCTCACTGAAGGCTGGACTCCTAAATAAACTGAAATCCTAATTTAAAGCTAGTGTGGTTACGTGCACAACATACGTGCTCTAGATTGATCTTCATCCAAGAAATGAACCTTTAAGATCAAAATGGATCTTTAAGGCTAGACTTGTGGTTCAAAGGATACAGACAAAACGAGGTCTCAATTACTTTGATACATACTTTCCTTTAACAAGGATAACATCTATTAGGGTGTTGATAGCACTAGCTGTCGTGCATGATCTTGAAATACATAAAATGGATGTTAAGACAACCTTCTTAAATGAAGAGTTAGAGGAAGAAATTTACATGGAACAACCCGAGGGTTTTGTGGTTCCTGGTAAAGAAAAGAAAGTGTGCAAACTTGTTAAGTCACTTAATAGACTAAAACAAGCACCCAAACAATGACATAAGAAATATGACCAAACTATGTCGGCAAATGGATTTAAGAATGATGGAAGTTATAAATGTGTTTACATAATAATCAAAAGGTCATTGTTTGTTTGTATATTGGTGATATGTTGATCATCCGTAGAGACACTAATGACATAAATGCTACTAAACATATGCTAGAAAAAGCAACTTTGATATGAAAGATCTTGGAGTTGTTGATGCGATCTTAGGTATAAGAATCCTTAGAACTCCATAATGTTTAGTATTGTCACGATCTCATTGACTTTTTCCATTGCATTAATCTTCTGTCCACGCTATTAGAAAATCAATTCAAATGCCTTTGAACGATTCACATATGCTGTTGTATCCTGTGGTGGCGCCATGTCACTAGGCTGAGGGTTCTCTTTTATATAGATACTAGATAAATATAGTCATATGTGTATTTTTTTTATTTCTTTTCCACATCTCAAGACCAATTATCTTTCACTCTCTGTCTTTTGCTTCACATATACTCTAGTAATTTTGTTCTATTTTTATTGTATTATTACACTCAAATCTTTTAAAACAATCAGCTTCGAATCTTTTTATGAATAATATTAAAAAATAGAGAAAAAATATAAATTTTGTACATATTTATTGACCATTTGAACAAAAAAAAAATCTATAACAAAAAATATTTCTTAAAGATGACTTGAAGAAACTAGGTTATTCAGATGATTTTCCTTATTTTATTTCATACATTTTAATTTACTTCCTTAATTCTTAAATTGAATTTTTTCATCCATATTAATTTTGTTAATAGTTGTAGAACATTCGTACTTCTAGACTCTGGATTCTTGATTTGATTGAAAAGAAATATATTTATTATATTTTGTACTATGTGCTACAAAACTTATACCGTACATTTTTGTGCTAGATAAATTGTAACACCTCGGTCTTAAAAAGAGATAATTTTAGAAAGAACTAAATTGGAAAGAGATAAATTGAGATTTTTAAGTTAGACTTCAATTGTGAGTTTAGGGTCAACTTCAAACAACCATAACTTTCAGCACATGATGAGTTAGGTGGCCCATGAGATATCAAATGAAAGATCTCTGAGTCCTCTTTCCAACACCACCAAGTTTGTTAAATTCCAAGTTTGGATGAGGGAGATATGCCCGTTTGAGTTTAGCCTGCCCAATTTAGGAAATTCATCAAAATTATGGAGGGGTATTTTGGGCTTTTCATTGCCCCACTTAGTCCACTCATTTTTTTCAACCAAATTAGGGGTCAAAGCTGATTAAAATCAGATTAGGGCTAAAGTCTAAAAACGTTTGGAAAGCTAGGGCAAAGTTCAAGAGGAGAAAAGAGAGAAAAACTTAAAGCGTTCAAGATTTTGTGCGAACTTTGAGAAATTTTGCCAAGGATTCGATCCTTTCGAGGTATGTAAGCTCCCATAGTGTTGGATTCGTTCACCCACATGCCAATAATGTGATTTTTATCCATAATTTAATTATTGAGGTTGAATGATTTGAGTTCTTGAGAAGTTCTTGAGGTTTTGTGCTTCGTTCTTTGATAATGAAGTTCTTGTTGAGTTCTTGAGGTGAGAGTTGTGAATGAGTGTTGTTCTTGGTGGGTTTTGGGGTAAATTTTGATGTGATTGTGTTGGGTCTAAGAATCCAAAAGAGTTTGAGGGAAATCATTCGATTCTAGATGAGTTAGGGCATGAGATTGAACAAGAAAATTCGTCAAATTCTAGGTAGGGGCTTGGGGTGGGGCGCCACCATAGCGCCAGAAAAACTGCCCAGTAGTTTGGGGCCTGGTGCGGCACGCCACTCAGTGCACCCCAAACAATGGTCAGTAGTTTTGGGGCTGACACCCCACGTCACTCAGTGCGCCAGGGTCGCCAGGTCCCCTACCCATTCGATCTTCTTTTCGTGTGAGTTCCTTCAAATCGTACTTGATATCCATACTTAAAATCTGCATTAATCCGTGAGAGATCATACATATCCAAGTCATAACGCTTGAATTCGTAATTCAAATTCAAGATAGAGTTAAGAGTAAAGTTTGTGGAAGTTCTTTGAGTCATCTTGAGAAGTCTTTTACAATCTTTTAAAACTTGTTTTAAGACTTAAGTACTTAAGTATGAGGATGAGGAGAGTTGAGTTCCATTTATTTTTTGTTAAATGAATATATGGGAACTAAGTATTCCCAAGAGTAAATGTTTTTATATTTAAAACGAGACAGAAACCTTTATTTCCAAATGAGTTCATGAGGAGTTTTGAGCACTATATCTTTAAGAGAATCTTTTGAGTAATAATCTCAAAGTTGAGGATGAGGAAATGTTTTTAAACATATGAGCATGAGTTATACTATTGGGAGTAGTATTGAGCACCGAAATGAGGACGAGTTTAGACAACTCACAGTCCTCATAAACCATGTATGCCAACATGGGTAAATGATCATCCTTTTTAGATGATTCCTTATTACTTTTTAAGCATAGCTTAGTGGATCCACTTGGTTAAGGCTATCCTATACTCAAGAAAGGTATATGATAGTTCTTGCAGCATGGGAGAGACATTGTATCATCACATAATTCATAGTGATGGTTGTCGGTTAGACAATCTCTCGAATAAGAGTAAAGAGTTATTATTGTATTTTTAAATACATTGATTGTTATTACTGTTTTAAAAGCTTTCTTTATAATGCATCCTTATTATTGCTTTTATATGGAACTGAGTTGAGTATTTCTGAGTTTGAGTATCTTTGAGTATCCTTGAGTATGCTTGAGTTGAGTTGAGTTGAGATGGGGTGAGTATGTTCTTGCTTTTTATCAATTCAAGCTTATGTCTGTGTTGTAGAAGTCCCCTTGCACGCTCGTACATTCCATTAACTGACGCCATTTGGCCTGCATCTTTCATGATACAGATACAAGTAACCAGGGTCATCAACAGGCGCTCCGTTGATATCACTTCCAGTCTCTGAGTTGGATTGGTGAGCCTCCTTACTTTTCAGAAGGCTCCACACTTTGCTTTTATTTTCAGTTTGTTAGGATGATCGGGGTTCTTGTCCTAACATCCATCGTAGTACTTAGAGGCTTCGTAGACAGTAGAGTTTTGAGAAGTCTGTTTCATTTTCAATTGCTAATGTTCTAGACTTGAGTTGCCATTTTTTCCAGTTGAATGCTTTTTTTTCGTATTCTGAGTTATTTATTTTGAGAAACCTTTACTTTTGAGCGCATATATAGTTGAGTAAGTCTTCTGTTGAGTATTGAGTTAGGTCAAGGGTTCACTTGGGGACCAACAATGGTTCTCGAGTGCCAGTTACGTCCAGGGTGAAGGCTCGGGGAGTGGCATAGATAAATTGCATGAAGTTAATAGTTTTTTACTATTTATTATACAGGAAATTTTGAAATAATAATGTCGTGAAATGCAAAATCTTTCACAAAAAGAAAGCAGCACAAACAACACAAGTGTTATTATGCTAGTTGTTCCTCCAATGCAGCAACAATATCCTATGCTTTTTGGAGTTCTATTGATTCCAAACAATCAAATTGCTACGGTAAGTTTTCCATTCTTTAATTTTACCACTAATGAAAATGTTGTTTGAATTAATATTTATATTACAAGCTAATATACATTATATTGATTATATTTAATATACATCAAATAATATTTTAAAAGAGATATGTGTGTAATAATTATAATATGTACTACTTATATATTTTTTATGGGATGATCAATGCAGGAAGAAACTATCGAGGGAGATAGAAACCAGGATTCCCATCAAATTCTCAGTCCATTAGCAGGAAACACCCTTCTAAACGAAAATGATAAATTTTAAAAATATTTATCTTTTTCTAAAGCCTCAAATAGTTTTTGAAAACAAAATATATCATCAAACTATTGTCACAAAAATGAAAATAAATTCTCTTAACAAAAACATTTTGAAAGATAACTCAAACACACAAATTACCGTCCTATTTGTTATAGTGGAATTTTACGGCCTCACAAACAAATATCATATAACCAGAACCTTTTGTTGGCTCCTTCTTTTTAAGATATTTGTTGATGATTCTCTTTATTGTTCTCGGAAATTATGAACCTTATTAACTGCACTCTAAAGATTATTTTTCTACAATTTTAAAATCTTTTTGTTATTTTTTTACCGGATTTAGCTAAAATACGTAGATGTTAGATAGTGGTCGAATGTTTCGTCAACACCAACATTTATATTTGTACAACATTTAAAAATAGCAGGAAAAAAAATCTAAACGACACCTTATAGAGTGATATTTATTTAAATCATCCTCAGAAAATTATACATTTATTTTGTATGCACCCTTTTATTTGCTGATATTATCTAGAATCAGAAGTGATTCAAAAGTCTCAAATACACTCAGCAAGAAGGGTCCTTATAGAAATATTCGTCTTAGTTTTTTTTTTTTTTATAATTTTTTTTTGCATTAATTTAAGGTTTTATGGCATGTTGCATATCTTGAATAGTTTTTTATTTGTCCCTTTTTCAAACTTAGTAACACATGAAAAAACATGATTGAACTTGCAAGGTCATTTTGATGTGCCTTCACCAGTCTCTTTCATGTCTACATCGGACTACACTTCCATGCTAAACTATACCTCGATGACCCTACAACATAACCTTGCTTCACAAGATCCTCCACTGCCTAGCCAGGTAGATGATCACCAGAGGCTCATCATTGAACCTGAGGGGTTTGGGTATGATTTATCTATTTTTACATTTTATAATAACGTTAGTTTTCTAATTTATGAATTTGACCTCCTAATATTTTAATTATTATATTACAGGTTTAAGCCACGTCAAGAGACTGCGAAGATCCTTACATCTGCTATTGGAAAGTTTTTTAATGATGCATACTTGATGTGGGGTGAGATTCCACAAACAGTTAGGCAACAAATTTTTAATGAGTTTAAGGTAATTATGAATTTATTATTTAAATTCAAAATATATGTATTATAATTCATTTCTAATGTGAGATTTTTAAAAAATAAATTCAGGAAAAGTGTGTATGGCTTCCCCTGCATGACAAGCAGATTGCAATTAATTTTGAGAAAAGGGCGAGTCATAGAATATCAGACTCCTTTTATAATGGTCGCAAAAATGGTAGAAATCCCAAGTGGTGTAAACCAAATATTTGGGAAGATCTATGCCGACAGTGTAGTAATCATAAGTTATTTAAGAAGAGGAGCGAACAGAGATCTAGTTAATCTTTATGCCCGCCTTTGTTGTTTTTTCTATTATTACATATACAAACTCAAGTACTACACTAGTTCCTTTTTGTTCTAGTTTGAGACACTTAGTATTTCAAATGTAGGTGAGTAAATCACATACTAATCATGGTGGCGATTTTACTCTTTCTTCCTCTTTTTCTTTTAGTTATTATTGGGTTATGTCCCTAGACTCTTGTATTTTTATTTGAATAAGATACTCCTTCACTAGATTTTGGGAGATGGATAATGATATTTGAATGCTTTTGGACAATATGGAATCATTTTTGTGCTATCATTGTTTGTAGCAAATATTCTATTTTGGTTGATAGATTGCTTAATGAATTACTTAATTAGTGGGATGCTTCTATTAAATGGGATATTTAGCAAAAATTTCTATTGATATTTGGTATCTAATAAGATGAATATTGGTTCGCTTGGCATGGGTATTAGCTTGTTGAGTGTCAACTACGATGATTGATGCACAAACTTTAAATTATTTTCTATTTCATGATAAGGAATAAGTTTCAATATTCCTTACATACATGTTCATAAAGGTTGAAAACATACCCCTATTATCACCATCCATGATCCAAATGATTAATAATTATATTCAAAAATATTAAACATTAAATAAAATTAATGCATCTCCATAAAAAGAAGTGGAGAATGTAAAAATTGAAGCAATAATTATGTCCCAAGTTTTTTCCCTCTCGATTAAGC
This sequence comes from Solanum acaule, assembly GCA_036250505.1. Lineage (NCBI taxonomy): Eukaryota > Viridiplantae > Streptophyta > Magnoliopsida > Solanales > Solanaceae > Solanum > Solanum acaule. Next base: position 27,705 of record JAJOOR010017235.1, read on the forward strand.
AATAAATTTTGAAATCAGCTATCCCATTTCATTTATATGGTATTAATGATTATCCTATTCAATTACCTAATCATTGGTGTTGGTATAACATTTTAATATTGATAAAAATATATTATATGTCACATTATATATCATGTTATGTCTTTGGGGGACATTACATTTGTGCTCTTTACTCAATTCAATAGTGGAAGAAAGTGGTTATTAGTTGTTAGTAACTTATGTAACAACCAACTCTTCATTTCACCTATGATTCTATCATTATGTCTTGTAACTTATGTAACATTTGGGCCATTCATTTGGAAAATTTACTACCGACTATCTTCCTATTCATTGCAAGGAAAAATTCATCACCTATAAATAGTGTGGTCTTACTTTGTATTGTGTAGAAGAGAAATAATAAATGAAAACGATGTTAGTGAAAAAATTACAAGATAACAAAAATACAAGATTACAATTGAAATACAATGAGGAAATAAATTTCTTCAGGCTGAGGCGCGGATATTTTGCTCTCTTTAAGGAGATGCAAGCCCACTGCAACAAATGTTTTTCACCGGTCCAACAGTAGTCCTCTTGACTTGTCCCCTCCAGGATACAACAACCTTAACACAAAGTATAACTCAACAACTCTGGACAAGAGTTGAGTCCAAAGCTCCACAAAAAGAACACCTCCCTTCAACTAATAAGAACTCTCTTTTTGACAAACTTTATTTACTCTATGTTTTCTTGTGTTTTATTTTTGTCAAACCAAATGAAGATTACCACTATTTATAGTTGAGGAAGTCTTCCTAGCAAAGAATTGGAAGATAATGGGGTAGTAAATAGTGAAGATAATGGCCTTAGGAGTTACATAGGTTACAAAGTATAATGGAGAAAGAATAATGGAAAAGTAATGGTGAAGGGCAACAAATGCACTAACGTGCAGATGTTACTATATGACCATTACCAACGTTTCTTTGCCAACGTTCACTGCAATGTTCGCAAATCAGTATGCCATAATTCCTCTGGTCATTAATTGACCATTGAGTAATTAGGCACCAATGCTATACATTGCAGCAAAGCTGCTAGTTACTCCAATAATCAAAAAAGAAATTGTTAATGTGGCAATTCAAAGAAGTAAAATAATATAATATTAAAATACCTACACTAACAATTCCCCACTCATTTAAATATTACACACGAGAGTATATCAGTTGAAGGAAGACTATATGCATTATGAAGGTGTGCTCTGCATTGAACCTCCACTTTGTGAAACAACAATTTTTACTCTAGAGTCGTAGTAGTCTTAGACTTGAACTATGACTGCTTAAGGAAAATAAAATATTATTGCTCACACACAATAATCAAGGTGTTGACATGAGCTTTAAAAGACAGCACATTACGGCCTTATGCTATCCCGGTTTCATGAGTGCTTTTGCGAATAAGCCAATTCTCATAGGAAGGACCTACTTCCACACTCACATAATGAAATCTGTCGAGAGTGTTCCTTTATGTTTAACACTCCACCCATACGGGCTACATATATTCATTAAGAGTTTTATTAACTCAAATTTCACAAATTACTACAGGAAACAATGCAGTCACATCATAGGGAGGGAATAAAAAAATAGTGCATTTTTTCACAAGAAGTCATCATATGATTAATTTTTCCCTTTGAACCTAGTTATAGGATCTCTAGTACCCAGGTTAGATTTCCTCATATATGACTTAAGGATTTATAGGCTTCAACAGGAAATAAGTGTACACTTGAATCAAAACGAGTTACAACATGCTTGCAATCATGAAAGTTATATTTTTTCAAAATTTTCTCAACATAATCTGACTGGTCAAGGAAAATTCCATCACATGTTCTTGGTATTTTTATTCCAAGAATAAAATTTTCCTCACCAAGATCTTTCATATCAAAATGGCTTCTAAGAATATTTTTTGTTTCATCAATAATATTCATGTTAGAGAAAATGATCAATAAATCATCAACATATAGGCAAATAATCACTGGTGAAACATTTCAAGACTTATGATTTGTGCACTTATCACACTCATTTGTTTAAAACCATTTTCAATCATACAAGAATCAAACTTATCATGCCATTGTTTAGATGCTTGTATCAAGTCATATAGGGGTTTAGTAAGTTTACATACTTTTCTTTCTTGGCCTGCTTCAACAAAAAACTCGGGTTGATCCATATAAATTTCCTCATTTAGGTCTCCATTTAAAAAAAAACAGATTTTACATTCATTTTATGACTTTGCAATAAAAATTGAAGTCATAGCAATTAAAAGTCTTATGGATGTAATTCTTGTTACCGGAGAAAAAGTATAAAAAAATTCTAGGCCTTCTAGTTGTTTAAAACATGTTGCAATTAGTCTCGCCTTATATTTATCAATAGATCCATCCGGTTTCAACTTTTTTCGTAAGACCCTTTTGCAACCAATAGTTTTACAACCCGGAGGTAAATCAACTAACTTCCAAGTTTTATTAGAAATCATCGATTCCATTTCATCATTTACAGCCTCTTTTCAAAGAAAGAGACATGTGAAGATAAATCTTTTTTCAAAGTGAGGGCGTCATCTCCAACATTTAACACATAAAAATCAGGTCTACAATCTGTTTCTACTCTAGCTACTTTTTCTTAACTCAAAATAATCAATTTCTTTACTTTTCAAAGTAGAAGTAGAAGAACTAGGTAGTGACAAAATATTTTGTTCAATTCTTTGACCCCCACTATTTTTAGAATCAAAAAGGAATTTGTTTTCATGAAAAATAGCATCACCTGATTCAATTATAACATTATCTTCAAGATTAAAAAATCTATAGGCTGTACTATTTGAAGTATAACCAAGAAAAGCACAAGTAGTAACTTTCTTACCCAACTTTGTAATTTTGGGATCCATTAGCCTCACAAAGGTTAGACAACCCCAAACTCTTAGATATCCCAAACTTGGCTTGTGACCTTTCGACAATTCAAAAGGTACCAATTTAGACTTTTTATGAGGCACACAATTCAACACATAACAAGCAGTTAAAATAGCTTCACCCCATAAATTTAAAGGTACATGTGACTCAATAAGCATGCCATTAGTCAATTCAACGAAAGTTTTATTTTTCCTTTCCGCTACACCATTATATAAAGGAGAATAAGGAGGAGTAGTTTCATGAATTATTCCAATGATCTAACAAAATAATTAAACTTATTTGACTTATATTCACGACCTCTATCACTTTTAATTCTTTTTATTCTTCTTCCAAACTAATTTTCAACCTCATGGAGATAAGTTTTAAAATTTTCAAAGGCATCACTTTTATTTTTCATCAAGTAAACATATGTAAACTTAGAAAAATCATCAATGAAAGTGATAAAATATGTATTAACTCCACGAGTTAAAATTTCTCAAAGTTTACAAATATCAGTATGAACTAATTCTAACAAGTCAGTTTTTCTTTCAACTTGGAAATGAGGCTTTTTAGGTGATTTTGGTTGTACTACAAGCCTCACACTATTCATAATTCTTTTTAACCATTGAGATTAGTCTTAAACTACTCATGATTACAACATAACGATCATTAATACGACACAAACGAGCATGCCAAAAATTGGTAGAAGAAAACATATAAACAAAAGTAGAAGTTTTATTCATTTGAACATTCAGTTTGAACATCCCATCACAAGCATACCCATTTCCCACAAAAATACCCTTCTTCACAATTACATATTGATCAGATTCAATAATTTGTTTAAAGCCTGCTTTATTAAGAAGAAAAATAGACATGAAAATTTTTCTCATGGAAGAAGTATAAAGTACATCTTTCAAAGTTAATACCCTTCCAGAAGTACAACACAATTCGACTTCTCCCGTTCCAAGAACTTGAGTAGTGTGAGAATCACCAAGCATGATGGTTTTGGGCTCCTCAAAATGAGTATATTTTTTAAACCATTCTTTGTCATAATAGACATGACGGTTTGCACCAGAACCAGTTCACCATCCATCAACACTCTCAACCATATTTATGCTGGTAATCACCGCGACAAAACGTTCTTTGGTAACCTTTGTCTGAGGGTTAGGACCACATTTATGAAATATGCAAAATCGAGCATTATGCTTGCCACAAACAAAGCATGGTCCCTTATCTTGAACTTGTTGATTCTGTGCTTGGTTATTTTCACCATTATTTTTCTTGGGAGGTCTACTATTATTTTTCTTGAATTTTTTCTTCTTAAGCTTCAAAGAAGTATTTTTGTGAGATTCAGCATTATTTAAAGTAATTAAATTTAGCTTCGTTGTGATGTTGCTCTCTTCTGTTTGTAAAAGTGCATCTTGGCCCCTTGCCTTTTCTTCCATACATATTTTCATTATCAACATCTTAAGAGAGGTTTCCTTTTGTTTTTGGCGCATAGTTTTTTGAAAGTCCTTCCAAGAAGGTGGAAGTTTATCTACTATGCCACAAACAATAAGGTTATCTCCAATTTTGACCTCCTCAGATCTTATCTCTCCAACAATCATTATAAAGTCTTGAGCTTAGTCTACCACTGATTTGTTGTCCACCATTTGAAAATGAAAAAATCTACTAGCCACATATTTTTTCCCTCCAGCCTCTTCGGTATCATACTTACTCTGCAATGCTTTCCAAATTTTCTTTGCACTAGAGCAAGTTCTATCATAATAATCATAAAAATTATCATATAGACAAGTAAGAATATAATACCAACACTTATAGGAATCACCATTGTACTTTTCCACTTTCTCTAGATGAGAAATAGTTTCATCATCATTCATAGAGGTTATGTCTTCTTTATTAGGATTCTTCTCAGTTAACACATAAGAAACATTGAGAAGACTTAAGTAGAAAAGTACTTTACCCTCCATCTCTTGAAATAGTGACCATTAAATCGAAATGGCTTGTTAAGATCTCCCATCTTGACATCCGCTTTTTTTTCAATTGTAGCCATTGTTGAATCTCCTTAAAATTGTTAGTGAAAAAATTACAAGATAACAAAAATAGAAGATTACAATTGAAAATAAAATGAAGAAATAAATCTCTTCAAGCTGAGGCGCGGGTATGTCGCTTTCTTTAAGGAGATTCAAGCCCACTACATCAAATGTTTCTCACCGGTCCAACAGTAGTTTTCTTGACTTGTCCTCTCCAGGACACAACAACCTTAACACAAAGTATTACTCAACAACTCTGGACAAGAGTTAAGTCCAAAGCTCCAGAAAAAGAACACCTCCCTTCAACTAATAAAAACTCTCTTTTTGACAAACTTTATGCACTCTATGTTTTCTTGTGTTTTTTTCAAACCAACTGAAGACTACCACTATTTATAGTTGAGGAAGTCTTCCTAGCAATGAATTGGAAGATAATGGGGTAGTAAATAGTGAAGATAATGTCCTTAGGAGTTACAACGTTCACAAAGAAGTATGCCATAATGCCTCTGGTCATTAATTGACCATTGAGTAATTAGGCACCAATGCTATACATTGCAGCAAAGCTTCTAGTTACTCCAATAATCAAAAAAGAAATTGGTAATGTGGCAATTCAAAGAAGTAAAATAATATAATATTCAAATGCCTACACTAACAAAAGATGAGTAGTATTTTATTGTATTTATATTGAGATTAGTGTAGTAGTTTACAAGAGAGAGTTAACACAAAGAATAATATTCTAAGTCTTCAATGTTTTGTTACAGTTTAAAAAAGTGTGGATATCCTGATAGAGATCTCAACATCATTCCTCTCAAACGTCGCTCTCTTCTAGAGATGGAAGAGAAGATATGTACGGGTATAGTATTTTTCTACTTGCTCAATTCAAGCAGAGAAAAAGGTAAAGGAAAAACTTTTTACCTTGTATTTTCATAAATAAAGTGATACTACTTTTCATGAAAAAAGTGATATTTAAATTCTTTAAATAGTGGGGGTTCATGAAATGATGAAAAACAATATTTGTGTAATTGTGATTTGTGCATATTTGAGAAATGCTCTAAAAAGAAAAGTGTTACAAGTGCATATATATTAATTGTGGTATAAATCACATATTATTATTTGCCTATAATGTGATGACTTTTGGTTCTAACATGAGAGTTATAAATAAATTATGAAAGTCATGTTGAGTAGCAATTTAACTTGAAATGTTTTGGGTGAGAAAAAATTCATTCTTGGAATGAAAAAATATCATAAACATGTGATGGAATTTTCCTTGTCAAGTCACATAATATTGAAAATTTTGTGAATTAAAATTTTATTGGTTTGTGCAAGTCTTGCAACTCCTTCTAATTCAATTGTGTGAGAAAGTTGTGACAAATAAAAAAAAGGAGTTTGCTTGCCTAATAAAAATATGAGTTATGTGACTAACAACTTGACTTGATGTTGTGTTTGCAATTAAAGTACTTTGAAGGTACGAGCAAACTAGATGAGAAAAATTTGGTGTTATTTGTTGGATGTGAGAAAACCAAATTATATTGCTTGCTTATCTACTATGGAGGTTGAAGTAAAAAAATAAAAAATTAAGCTTCAACAAGTGAAAAAGTGAATTGATTTATTATATCAAACACTTTATTTTGAGAAATTAATTTTTCTAATTTTGATTAATTGTGATAGCACCAATATAATTGTTGAATACAAAATCGTTATTATAACGGTAAATTCAGACTTATGAGAAGAAAACACAATATTGTGAGATCATATTGATCACTGGTATACCATCAATATTAATTGTGTTAAAATTTGTGATAATCTTGCAGATTTATAAACTAAGGCCTTAGCAAGATAAAAAGTCAAAAGCACATCGAGGGGGATAAAATTGAAGCTAAAAAATTCTAAGTTACATATGAGGAAACCCAACCTGGGGACTACAGATCCTATAACCAGGTTCAATGGGAAGAACGAATCATATTATGACTTGTTGTGAAATGCACTATTCTTAATTTTATTCAATCCCTATGGTGTGAGTGCATTTATATTATAATGATTTGTGGAGTTTAAGTCTTGAACTCTTAATGAAAGTATGTATATCGTATGAGTGGGGTGTCAAATTATAGGAGCACTGTTGATAGATTTCACCTATGTGAGTGTGAAAGTAGGCCGCTTTCTATGAGAATGAGCTTGTTCTCAAAAACACTCATGATAACCGAGATAGCACAAGGCTATAATGTGCTGTCTATGAAAGCTTATGTCAACACCTTGATTATTGTGTGTAAGTAGTGATACTTTATTTCCTTTAAGCAGTCATAGTTTAATTTTGAGACCACTATTGACTCTGGGGTAAAAATTATTGTTTTACTAAGTGAAGGTTTAATGCAGAGCACACCTTCATTATGCATAATAGTCTACCTTCAACTAAGTTGTGAAGAATTCTCTTATCTTAATGTTAAAATGAGTGGGGGATTGTTGGTGTGACATTTCAATATTAATAAAAATATATTATATGTCACATTATATATCATGTTATGTCTATTGGTGGACATTACATTTGTGCTCTTTACTCTCATCAATAGTGGAAGAAAGTGGTCATTAGTTGTTAGTAACTTATGTAACCACCAACTCTTCATTTCACCCATTATTCTATCATTATGTCTTGTAACTTATGTAATATTTGGGCCATTCATTTGGAAAATTTACTACCACTATCTTCCTATTCATTGCAAGGAAGAATTCATCACCTAGGTCTTCCTTGGGTTGGGTATAAGAAGAAACAAGAGAAGTACAAGGAAATATAGAATGAAAAAGATGAGTAGTATTTTATTGTGTTTATATAGAGATTAGTATAGTAGTGAAAGAGAGAGTTGATACAAATAATAATATTTTAAGTCTTCAACTATATTCACTATATACAAAAGAGAGTATTATATGTTGAAGGAAGGTGTTCTTTTTGTGGAGCTTTGGACTCTACAACTAATCTGGAGTTTCTTGAGTTGTACAACGTTGTTGGGCTATTGTATCCTGGAGGGGACATATCAAGAGTCTTATTGTTGGATCGGTGTAGATTATGCCACAATGGGCTTGAATCTCCTTAAAGAGAGCTAGATAACCGCGCCTCAGCCTAAAGATTTGTCTATTCATTTTTGTTCATTTTATTTCAACTATAATTTATTTTATTTGTGGTATATTACACCAAAAATTGGTTCATCATAATCATATATCATATATCATCATATATAAATCTTAAGTAAGATCAGCAGTCTCGCAGGTCCGGACTTTCTAAAAAAAAAATGCCACGCGTAAAGAGAACCCTGGACCCGCCTACGTGGCGCTGCGACAAACCAGGATTTCCTTTTAATTTAACTATTTCCAAAAGTAGCCTTTCCCTTTCATGAAAGTTGTGAATTTTATGAAGAGTTATAACTTTTATGAAAGGTTGTGACTTTTATGAAAGGTTATGTCTTTTCCAAAGGGTTGTAACTTCTCTAAATAGTTGTGACCTTTCCTATGAGGCACAATAAGCATTTGTTCACACTATCCTTTGTTGTTTATAAATAGAGGGATTTCCAATGTGCACGAATATTTAATTGTGCAAAAGAAGAAAAAAGAAGTTCATAATTTCTGTTGTTTTAAAATGAGAGGAAATCCCTCTATGTATAGACAACAGAGGCTAGTGTGAACAAATTTTTATTGTTTTATGAAAAGTTGTGACTTTTATGAAAAGTTGTGAATTTTATGAAAAGTTGTGAATTTTATGAAGAGTTGCGATTTTTATGAAAAGTTGTGACTTTTATGAAAGGTTGTGTCTTTATCGAAGGGTTGTAACTTTTCTAAAGAGTTGTGACCTTTTCAATAAGGCACAATAAACATTTGTTCACATTACTCTTTGTTGTTTATAAATAGAGGGATTTCCAAAGTACACGAATATTTAATTGTGCAGTAGAAGAAGAAGAAGTTCCAAATTTTCGTTGTTTTAAAATGAGAAGAAATCCCTATATTTATAGACAACAAAGACTAGTGTGAACAAATGTTTATTGTGCCTTATCTGAAATATCACAACTATTTGGAAAAGCTGAATTCCTTCGGAGAGGTCACAACCTTTCATAAAAGTCACAAATTTTCATAAAAAGTCGCAACTCTTCATTAAAGTACAACTTTTCATGAAAGGGGAAGGCTAGTTTTGGAAATAAATAAATTAATAGGGAATCTTGGTTTGTTCTGGTGCCAAGTAGGTGGGCCTAGGGTTCTCTTATATATATAAAAATCACCCGCGCGAGGCGCGGGAATTTAATATCACCTAATTTATAAAATAATGCTTAAAATCTATCTGTCATTAAAACTACAACACTATATTATCTTACATACAAGATTACATAGTAACAAACATTAATAATGTAAAGGAAGATGATATTTATAACATCTTATCATTTATCCTTCACTCAATCTTCTTGAATTTGATTTTATAATTTATCCTTTTGCTTCTAGGAAGTGTTACTATTTGATATTTTTGGGGAATCAAATGAAGATCAACCGGAGATATTAAATTTTCTAATAAATGAATAATCGTTGGTGAAGTGATAAATAAATTTTAAATGACATAAAAAAGTGAACAAATATTCTAATTCTAGAGTGTAGAAAGTTCAGCCCTACCTTTTGCTTTACATATATCATTTTAAAGTACCCATTTAAATGTATCATAAGTAATTATTAAATGAAAAATTGAGGGGAGAATGTATCATATTGGACAACAATTCAACTTATTATATATACTTGAAAGGGAAAAATATTACACAAATTATTTAGTTTGTTTGGGTATTTTTAAAAAATCAACATACTAGAGTGATGAAGTTCAATTTGAAACTACACTTTTATTCCAATCGTAGTGTCGAGAAACACATCTATTACTTCAAGAAAAGTATTTACAACTTGCAGTAAACTTGAGAATCTGTCCATACTTCATATTGAATATTAGCAAATAATTTATTGTGTAGTTATCTATGTCTTTGAAATTAATAGAGGCTCCAGTCTAGTCATATTCCTCTATAGGTCATCTGACACATCCTTGAACTCATGTCAAAAGTTTATTAGTTCTTGTCTTATTTTCCTGGTTCACTTCACACATCAAGGTGCGATAAAGTTTTTAAGGTCTTTATATCCTTACAGTGGCATACCAAATTTGAATTTTATCTTCCTGAGATGGTAGTATAGATCTTTATGGGATTTATTTTATTGTACCTTCAACAATTTCAGTAGAGAAAACTTGCGTATATACTCAATTAACATGTGTTATTTAATCCGTACCAACAAATACGTATAACAATAACTTTGCAGAAACATAAACAACAAAGTTTAAAACATGTACTAAAAACAACAATTAATAACATAAGCATAAATTAATGACTGTAAAAGAAAACATACCAGGATCTGTAACAATAGAATAAAACAAAAAGGAAAAAATTGTGTCCACTGAATGCACAGTGTCCCCTTAAGGAAATTATTCCCCTCTAGTACCCGAGGTTTAAGAAATAGATCCTCTAGGATAGAACGATTTTATTCACCACTGTATTGATACAAAAATCATAGTATAGCGATCCACTCAACAAGAGCAAAGTACACGAATATTTCATTGTGGAGAAGAAGAAGAAGAAGAAGAAGAAGAAGAAGTAGTTCAGAATTTTCTTTGTTTTAAAATGAGAGGAAATCCCTCTATATATAGACAACAAAAGGTGGTGTGAACAAATGTTTATTGTGCCTTATCGGAAAGGTCACAATTATTTGGAAAAGTTACGATCCTTCGAAAAGGTCACAACCTTTCATAAAAGTCACAACTTTTCATAAAAATTGCAACTCTTCATAAAAGTCACAACTTTTCATAAAATTAGCAACTTTTCATCAAAGTAACAATTTTTCATAAAAGTCACAATTTTTCATGAAAGGGGAAGGCTAGTTTTAGAAATAAATAACTTAAATAGGAATCTTGGTTTGTGGTGGCGCCACGTAGACGAGCCTAGGGTTCTCTTATATATATTTATATATATATATATGATGTATGATATATGATATGATGATATATTTACATATTTATTGTTAATTAATTACTATCGTGTAATTTGTAATAATTTGAGACTAGAAGATCACAGTACACAAGAAGAAACAAAGCACAAAATATGCATGACATAAAGGTGTTTACTTATATTGTTACTCCTGGTGAAATTTACCGCTGAACTTTCTGCTACTTCATCAATCTTTCCATTTTCAAAAACATCAATTGTTCAATAAAGTGCAATATATATGCTTTGGTAAATATTGCTAGTACTGTTTTCTTGATGATCTTGAGTGAAAGCAAAAAACATATTTTGTTTGAGAAATCTTAACTTGAATGAAGCTATATATATAAGGTACTAAAAAGGTGGGTGTATCCCTAACAATAAAAATAACGTTTACCGGTAATTAATATACAAATTAACAAAGAGTGCTAAAGTCTTTATCGGCATTAGTTAATTGTAATTGGATCCACTATCGCTATAGGCTTTATAAGGGACACTTACTTACAAAGAGTGTTATTGCCAATTAAAATACATATTTACCGGTAATAAAGCAATTACCGCTAATTAAATGCCGCTAAAGATCATTTTCAGTGGTGTATGGATGTGGAAAAAGTTGAAAAAATAAATATATCTCCCTAAACAAATAAGTAAAATTATTCTTGATCATTACACCATATAATAGGCATCATAACTTTTGTCATTTTATTTTTCAAAACCAATGATATTGTAATGACCCAGTTGATAATTTTTGGAAAGTTTTGTGAATTTACCATTTAACCCCTTCCGATATCGACCTCAAGTCTTATATGTTGAGTTTTGAAAGTTGGTTTTGAACTTTAAGTTAAAATTTGAGAATTTAGTAAGTTTGTGATCTTGAAAGGCTAAGTAGCTTAAAAGTGGTTTCATTGTGTTTTAGAGTTTCGAGGGTCGGAATAGAATTCCATCGATTCCATTTGTCCCAGCCTAAGATGTGAAAGTTTTCTGTTTCAGATTCAGAATCTTTTTGAGGATTTGATGTCCTAAGTTTTAAAAATGTAGAATTTTATAGCCTTTGGGTAGACATCGGTCAACTTTTGGGGTTCAAATGCTCAGATCGGAATTCCAAGAGTTTGGTTGGATTTGAGGGAATATTTTAGGCCTAAGTGATTTCTTGGTTGATTTTTGAGAGGTACCGAGCTTGTTTAGCCTTTTTTGCATTGAATTAATTTCTTATTGTTTTCACAGATGTCGGGTCTAGGAAAACTTGTATTCGTCTTTTGACGGTTCCATTGATTCTTGAATGTCGATTACAATTGATTTGCATATGTGATTGTCTTTACAAGGTTCCAAACGAATCTCGAGGGTTATTTTGAGTTTGGTTGCTTTGCTGGTGTCTGGTTTTTGGTGCATGACCACTTTGGTAATCGCGAGGTTCCTTCATTGCGATCACGTTGCACTAATTTTAGGTTTGTCCCGATTGGGTGGGTCTAACCACAATCATAATGGTCATTTTTAATGAGTTTACTATCTTACTCTCCGTGATCACGTGACTCTGGGTCACGATCACGATGAGCATTTGAGAGTTGGTAGTGTTAAACTCAAATTTCAGGCTTTCTTCTCCATTTCATTCTTGGATATTTGAGAACTCGGTGGAGGCGATTTCAATCATGCTTTTCAAGATAAAATAGTTACGTAACATTGCTTAACTCTAAATCTTCAATTGCGCATTATAATTATTGAGTTTATGAGTTCAAATATAGATTTTGGGTTGATAAATTGGGGGTTCTTCATGAACTTTAGTTTTGAAGTAAAAGTGGGTTTGTGAACTGACCCTATGTACTTTTTCAAAATGGTTTTCACCAATGAGTTCCTAAAGCCTTGAGTAATGTTTTCAAGTATCAAGTTTCAGATTCAAATCTTCTTTTTGAAATTGGGTTTTGAGTTGATTGACCCATTTTTCAAGGAAATTGATGTGGGTATGGTTGCTTCTGGAAATTAATTGTGAATACTTAGTTGTATATAGATTATGTGGATTCAGAGGTGATTCGGAAAAGGAAGACTCAATTCTTGGAGTGATTTATTGATTGATTTTAGGCAAGTGATCTCTTAAGCATTGTATTGAATTCATGTATTTCCTTCATTGTTTATGTGTTGGGAGTAATGGGATGAGGTGAAGGGTTAACTGTCTACTTGATAAATCTTAATGAATAAAAATGAGTTGAAATTGAAAAGGCTATGTGATTAACATGATGATGTGAATTGCCTTGTCGTGATCCTTATTGATTGATTATCGAAATGCTTGCTAGAATGAATGTGAAGTTGAATGGCATAAGTTATTGTCTCTTCCATGTGGTGGGATATTGCTTTTGTGCATTGATTGTTGGACACTGTAATGAGACATGTGATGTTTATGATGCCGAGGTAATTTCCAACAAGTTCTATTATGTCGAGGTCATTTCCGGCAAGTATTGTGATGCCGAGGTCATTCTCGGGTAGTGATTTGATATAAAGCTGATGAGAAATAGTTCCAACTAGTGATATTATGTTGATGGGAAATGGTTTCGGTGAGAGATTTGTTATTGTTATTTGATACATTTTAATGCTTATGTGTGACTTACTTGTTAATTGTGATTGATACACTTGTTGTGTATGTTTGATCTACTTGGCATTGAGATTGACTTACTTGTTTGTTTAGTTGTTGAATTGATACTATTGAACTTTGATTATTGAACCTTGTGAACTATGTATTATAAAACTGTTAGGTTGGCTGATTGTTGTGCAGGTTGTAGTTTGAGGAGGTTCGGTTGGGACGAAAAGAGTATTCAATTTCTAGCAAGATGTCTTGTTTATCAGGTTGATTGTTAGGTACTGATAACGCTGAAATCACCCTTCAAAACCAATTTAATAGGTGAGCGATCATAGTTAGTAAAAACCCAACGAAGTGTCGGGGTCGAATCCCACATGAAACGGTGTATTGTAGAGAATTCTTATAGAGAGATAAGGATTTCAAATTAGCTCATTTGAAATATTAAGAACAATTGGGTGGATGGTACCACCAACTTAATATAAAGTTTTTGTTTTCAATTATAGCAATTAAACTAAGATTTAGATGAAATCAAGAATTAACAATCAATCTAGGGGTGCAGGGATTAGATATCAATGTCATATAGGAGTATATGTGCTGCTCTATAGCGATGGGCATACATGAATAGGCTAAGTCATCTTCAATGACCCAACTCAAGTTTTGATCTCAAAACATCTGCGCCTAGAATCTCCTTTCGGACTCATCTAATTCCATTTCTTAACAACCCAATACCTTACTCTACTCCCTCTTTCAAGAATAGGTAAAATATCCCCGACACATAACCTCTCTTCCGAGAAAGTCAAGGACATCAAACCTAAATTGCCAGTGTTGAGATAATTACCCACTCCAATTAATCTTTTTCGAGCATCAATCGGAGATCGGAAGTAGGAATTAAGTCTGCAAACTTAACCCCTAAGTTAATCCCATGATAATTAGACCAAATTGATGCATGAATAACAACAAAACAAAGCATAGCACAATACCCACTACAATAAATTAACACCCAACCCCATTAGAGCACCCCTAGATCTTGCGGTTTTAGCCACCCATCACAAAGAGTAAAGAAAGTATACCTTCCATGAGAGCAACCATGGGTAACTTGAAATCAATCAATAAGAGTAAACCCACTATAAATTTTACTTCAATTTATCGAATTCAAGATTTAAATTGTAAAACCCCAAGAAAACTAGAAAAAATGTTCTAAAAAGTATAGTGTTGTCACTCAAAACTTTCTCCTAACTCAGTTGTTCAACTCTACGTTGGAAATATTTACAACTCTATCATCTGGGATATTTATATTTTCCCAAAATTTTGCCCAAAAATCCACTTCACGACCAACTCAGCAATATTGGTCGGGCTTGCGTAACTCACTCGGCGAATTACCCTTCGTTCCTCCGTTCACCTTAGTGATGCTCTAAGCTTTAGGTGGTTGATCTTCAGTCGGTGAACTTGAGTGAGTCTGCCTTTCACGTTTGGCGCATCGCCAAATACCACCTTAGTTCGCCGTTCAAGCACTAATATAAATTTTTTCCTTGCACATTATAAGATTTGGCGATGTGCTTCAGGCCTGCCTTTCTCATTCTATTGCCCTTTCTACTAGAGTTCGCCAACCCTCTTTGGAAGAAAAAAGTGCTATGCACTATAAGATTGTGCAAGGTCATACTTGGTCGGCGATCCGCCCTATATGCTCGATGATCAACAATGTTCGTTTTGCACTTCTTTTGCATTTTTGGCCATTCTTTCAAGCTCTAGTCCATGCCTTCTCCAATTTCCTTCATAGTTGCAAATAATCAATATTTTATTAGAAAATGACAAAGTTAGGCATTATGGACACCAATTATTGAGCTAATGGACCTTAAATGAGTGCAAATCTACCACAAATCAACACCCCAACTTAAACTTTTGCTTGTCCTCAAGTAAATCAAGAACACAATAAGCTTAATAAGGGGGCCTACAACAATATTCAAAGAGAGTTAACATGCAAGCACCATCGCAAGACTACTCCCAATATAGCATGTTACCCTAAATTATGATTAAAAAAAACTTCAAATGATGATAGCTAGTCTTAAAAGAAGCTCATGCTTACTTTAGCTTCTTTTCTAATACAAGAACTTGTTTCAATAAATGCATTCAAGTGCCCTCACATCAAGAATGATTCCTTTCTCTCACAAAGAAAATCAACAAAGGTGATAGGAATCAATGCGACTCCCACTCTCTCAAAATAAAAATACATGCAAACTTTGTCCCATAGCTTTTCCTATATTTTCCAATCATCAAACAACTTGGTTCAAGTAAGATCTCAAGGGTCTCTTAGGCTTGTACTGGGCTGAGTGTTAAGGCATGGTCAATTTGGATTAGTGACTTACACCCTTCTAAAAGCACTGTTGCAATCATCATCACCTCTTCTCAAGTTTTTTTAATTCTTTCTCATTTGAGGACTCAAACCTTGACTTTCCACTCAATTTATTTGGGACTCCCTTTTATTTCAATCATTTCTCATTATCAGTTTCATTTTTCTTGGCTATTCTCATCAAGTTGATGAAAAATACACATATTTTTTTAATTTTTTATTTTATAAGGAGGGGTTCCTTCTTTTCATAAAACTTTAGAATATGAGTCTCATTTCTTCTTATTTTCCCTTCACTTGGCTCTCGTTCATCCTTCCTATCCACACCCCCAACATAGGCTCTAAGTTGGCTATTCAAACATCACAACGCTTCAAAAAGGATTATTTTGTGAGAAGGTATGGATAGTTTTGGTTCAAGAGGTTCTTTTGGTTGTCAACAAATAGATTAGGCTCAATTGGTGCCAACATGGATTCACACCCTCACAAGGTAGTAATAATAGGCTTTATGGCAAATGTGACTCCCTATTGATTTTTTTCCCACGATCATGTCCCACATTCACCAAGACTCAACCCATTGGCCTAACAAGGAAAATTCTAGGACTCCAGATGCATGTTTTCAAGTAAATCTCACCATACATGTCACTTCAAAATACACTCATCTGGCACATCCTGAAAAGATCAAAAGCATACGTGTGATGTTTATTGCAAGGCTCATATCCAAACGTAGCTAGTCAACACAAGATTCAACGAGATCACTCAAAAGGTATAACCACATCAATTTTTCTCTCGCAACACCAACACTGTGCATCATGCTCATCATGAGTACTATTTAAGACATTGATATTGAACAAAATTGATTCTTAAATTGTTATCAATGAAAACATCAAACATATCACAATTTGAACTCATGAGGGGTTGTTGCATTCATCAATAGAGAATGAAAATTGAAGTAAAGAGACACACCTTCCAAAAACAGAAGCACTTTATTATAGACAAAACATTAACTACAAAAATTCAAAATAGAAGTAAAAGGAAAATATTCAAACGAAGGCCCTTACCCCATAAAAAATGAAAAATAGTGTCCTCAATGCAAAATAAATGTAATACTGTGAGGTTAAGATATAGGATACCCTTGCAAGGCTATGCCTGTGGAGCACTCTCATATGGAGTCTCTGGTTGAGAAGTCTCAAGTGGGGCATCTATGCTCGGCAATAGGATCATGGGAGGGGCCAAGGAAGGCTCGGCTGGGGCTTCAGTACCTAGCACAGAAATCGGATGTGTGGGGGAGTTTGGAGTGACTCCAATGGACCCAACAACTGAAGTCACTCAGAGAGACCTTTCTAGTGCAGCCTGAATGATGACCTCCTCGGTCTCATACAACTCTATCAGGGTCTCAGCAATCCCATGCTTATCCTTTATCACCATCTCCTCATCGTTCTCCTCAACCAACTAATACGTCCAAACTTACACATCAATTAAGAGATATAAACAGTCGAAATCAATTTATAGAACTCAACGTGAGTTGAGGTCGATCCCACAGAGAATTTCTTTACAAAAATGATTTCACTGTCGTGATTTACTCGAATGTCGTTATTATTTCCTAAATAAAAAATTACTGAAAGTAAAATGGGTTTAGTGTTAACGGTTTGGTAACCAAAGTTGCAAACTAAAGTCTAATTCAGCAATGAACAAATTATCAGTTTTGAAGTTATTTCAATAATTAATTGAAACTAGGATTGTGTTCCCCATAACGATAGTTCTAGTGTTCTTCCGTAATTGAGTTTCAGGCAATTCATCTTTACAAAATATATGCGAGTTAATTTCATCTAACACTTCTCAATCTAATCAGAAAACTCTCACTCATGTCCTCTCGGCCCTAGAGTGTTACTAACATTTACCCTCGCTTACAATGGTTTGATGTTAAAGTTCTTTTCTCTCGAACTCAAACTTTAACTCTAATTCGTTAGATTAGTTTAACTTTTTCCTAAATGTCATTTTTCTCTCGAACAAATGACAGATACAGGCTCACTTTAATGCGTGCACTGATCAGAATACTTGAATACGAAAGCTAAACTACAGTTTGTAACCAAAAATTGCCTTTCACACATTTTACGAGATCACAGTTAGAATTACGTCATGGATCCCACAACCCCAATCATGTTGTTTAGACACTCATGATTTCACATAAATAATTAGAAATATAAGACGAAAACATGTTAGAAAGTACTTACGAGAATAAGCAAACCAACAATCTCATATTTCAAGAACCTAAAAACCAAACTTCAAACTTAATTCAATATCCAAAATCAAAAATCCAAAAGCTATGAAATATCCCTGCTTGTTCGTCGTTAAATCAATAATAATATATAAAAATATAAAAATGCCCTAATTAATTCAAATAAGTGTTTTAAAAAGAGTCCTATTAAAAGTAGGACTGAGCTGTCAAGCACTTTCACGGCCACTTCCACGACCCGTCAAGGGCTTCACGATCCATTAAGCCCTCCGTGGTCTTCCCTTGGAACTCCCCAAAAGTGGTTCTTCAAAACTTGACACTGGAACTTCTTCACGATCACCACGACGGACCGTAATGAGGGCCACGGTCCGTGAGGCCTTCCGTGGTCTTCACTTCGTCGAAACTGCATTTCAACTTCTCACCACTTGACACTGGAAATTCTTCACGATCAACACCACGGATCGTGAAGACTACCATGGCCCGTATAGGTGCCTGATGAGCCCATAATTTGGACTCATTGAGGGCTATATTTTGATAGAATTAGTGTCCTCAAATGCATATTTTGTCTAAATATTTGATGAAAAAGTTTGAAGGAAAGCATGGACACTAATTAGCAAAAAAGAACAAAAGTAGCTGAAAGATCGAAGAAATGAAGATCAGAGAATCGCCGAACCCATTCGGCGAGTCGCCAAAAGGTTTTATCCTTGCCTTTTGTTCCAGTGTACTAGCCCTGAAGGAAAGGATCAAATCGGTGGTGAAAAGGAGCAGTCGGCGTTTCACCGAGCAGTTTTGTGAGGCTGTACTTTGTCACCCAATGATCCAAACACGATGATGTTGAAGGATAGAGCAAGACAGCGATGAAACCTACCAAGGGTAGATCACCGAGTTGATCGGTAATCTCAACTAACGACACCGAATGACCCGCTGCAGCACAGATTATTGAAAACTATAAATACTCATTGAAGAGTTGTAGTTTAGTATCAAATTTTTTAATATAGAATTTTTAATATGGAATTTTGAGTTCTAAGTTTGGAGAGGGTTTTGAAGAACTTGAAGATTCAAAGGGTTTCAACTCCAAGAAATTGGACTTGGGTTTTGTGGATTCTTCAATCTTGGCTTGTTTTGAGACTTAAATCTTCATACCCATTTGAATGCAAACTCATTTTGGTATAAACTTCTATCTCCTTTACATGTCTAGCTAAAACCCCAATTCTTGGGGTGTGATTTTGTGAATATGGGTTAGATTATTTGTTGGGTCTTGCTTGTTGATGATTTATTTGTTGTTTAGATGTGATTTCGTTTAGTAGTTGTGGTGGAACTTAATGAAATTGTAGTGGCAAAATATGATTTCACCTTTGTGTTTTCGGCTTGTTCGAGAAAGAGGTCATAAAACTAAGACTACGAAATTGATGGCTGGTGAAAGTGGATCGACATGAGGTTCAGCTTGAGAAAGTGAACCCTAGTCTCATTCCCACACATTCAGCTCGAGAGAGTGAGTGGGCTAAGGCGGAGGTTGCTCTTCATGTGGCAAGTGGGTGTCTGAGAGGAACCCATTTGATTCAGGGTAAGTTGCTCGAGAGATAATTTATCCCCTCTATAGTCTAGCCTAGTCACAAATATTCAACAGATTTATTGTCAAAAGCATGTACCCAATAGTTTAGTTTTTCCCGCATTCCTATCACATCCCAAGAACCCCATCTCCTTGATTAGTACTTCTTGTATTTTTGTTGTTTTTACTTACCTGTGACAAAAACCACCATTGTTAATTGACGCTTGCGTCACCCCTTAAATTTAGCATGTTTTTAATCGATAATATCTTTAACTTTGACTAATTAGAACTAAATTTTATATTTCTATTAATTCTCAAGCCCACTCCCTTGGGACTCGACCCCAACCCTTGTTTGGGTTACTTTACTATTGTACCATCGTAGACACTTGCATTAGAAGTTGTGTCTTAATTACGCAAACATCAAAATGGCGCCGCTGCTGGGGAGTGGTGTTATTTGGAAATTCTTAATCTAATAGAATTTTTGTTATTCTTTGTTATAGTCTTACTAACCTTTGTTGTAGTTTTGTTTTGCTTGTTTGAATATCATAGCAGGGAAATAAGAATGGATAATCATTATGGGTACCACACGGATCACCCCCTCCTGAAACTATTAAACCTCGAGGAAAACCTCATCACATTCAAACAAACAAGGGATAAGACAATTCAGGAAATGTGGTTGAAGTTCCAAGCAGTGCTACAACCGTGCCCATCTCATGGGATGACTGATAAGTCGCTACATGAGTGCTTCTATAGGGGTCTTGGACCCAAAAATAGAAGTATAGCCGATCAACTTTGCGCGGGGGGTATGCTACACCATCCCTACGAGGTCGTTGCAAAAATCATTGATGGTATGGCCGAAACCAACAAGGAAGCCAAAAGGAAGCAAGAGTGGGATGCACTAGTTACTTAGTTAGATGTTCTATCCAAACGAGTCATGGAGTTAGAAGTACAAGCCATGGAAAAGAAAAAGCACTTCTTCTTTTGCTAATGTAAACATGGGAAGAAACATAGGGGTGTGCAGAATGATGAAGCCCTTTCACTTATTCAACAACAACTTGAAGAACAAGACAAGAAGATGAATGAGATGAAGGACAACATTGAAATGCTGAATGAAACGTCTACCTCAAACTCCATGACTATTCAACTGGAAGATGCTCAAATCACCCATTTGATGATAGGTCGTTATCCACCGTTCGCCGAGGACTCGCCTAACTACACCATGGTTGACTCTGAGGATGAAGAATATTTGTTGACTTGAGTCATGCCTCGATATTAACTAAGGCGCTATTTAGGAGGCAACCCAAAACCCTTTATTGCTTTATGTTGGTTTTAGAAATAATGGTGTGTTAATTGTTCAGGAAGAAGTGTGGGAAGAATTTGGAAAGAAAGAAATTAGCGAGGAAAATATCGGTTGGCGAGTCGCCGAAGTGTTAGGCGACCCGACTCACACCGCCATTTGATCCAACCCAGCTTGGATTTGGGGTCTGTAAAACTCGATGGGCCCAAAGACATGAGTGGAGAGTCGCCGATCAGCTCGGCGACCCTGATTTGTATCACCGTTTGGATCCCCACATTAGCTGGGGGATCCTGTAAAACTCGGTGAGGAAGGTGATTGCTTGGTGTGACGCTGAATGGTTCGGTGATCACAACTAATGACGCCGAGTGGGCAAGAACTAGACAATTTTTCAAGGAAAAGGTTTAAAGGTCCCAATTTCCTATGCTTTCCCTCATTTTCAAACTTTACAAACTTGCACCTAGTTATTCTCAGTATCGCTGCATATCTATTGTATTTTTGTTATTAAATTGTGCTTGGATCTGGATTACATTGCCGCCTAGCATCTCAGTAGCATTTAAATCAGCATCAAAGGTTGATTTTCGATCCCTACGTCCCTTTCCTCGAAAGTTGTGCTCAAATGCGATGACATTACTTTGATAATGTGTGTTGGTCCTCTCTAGTAAGATTAGAATATTTGTTTGCCTGTTAGGTTCACATTTTTTGCCCGTATTAAGTTAAATAGTGAATTCCTGAAGGTTGCACTTTAAATTGGGTGAAAATCGTGGGTTGTGGATGATTGTCTTTGGGTCTAAGCCTAATTTGAATTGTGCATGCCTTAATTTTGTTTTCGGGGGTTGCGGGGTTGAATTCGGGAAGTTGGGTCAAAAGCAGGCACGTTGGGTCATTTGGCGAGCTGGGTTGAGCTCGCCGAATCACTCGGCGGTTTGCCTTAAATCTCCATCTTGCCTTTAATTTAATGCCAAATATGATATTTAATTTGGTAACTTTCGGTGATAAGCTTTTGATCGCCAAAAGCATTTGGTGACTCACCGAAAGACTTTTGGTTTGCCCTTTGTCTGCACCCTTGTATTCTCTATGCACTGCACTCGGTAAGACGCCGAAGTAGTTGCACGCTTCGCCAGCTGGTTCAACGAAGTGATTTTCCAATTGAACTACCTTGCTTTTATATGAATACTTTCTAACTTTTTCTCGAAGCTTTGCAGAAATGACTAGACCAAAAGTAGCTGAAAGAGATATGCCACCCCGACAAATAAGAGCGAAAAATTTCAGGAAAAATACAAAGGTAACCAATCCTCCCAAAATGGATAATGAGGGCAAGAAGCCCAGTGATAGCAAGAGAACAAATCCCTGAGACCCCATTATTCCTTCGTAGAGACGTGGATTCTTCACAGCTATCCACTCCTTTTTGGCGGCGCATGACTTGGACAATCTTAGTAAGTCAGTTGTCGCTGAATCTTCTGAAGAAGTTTTGGGGGCCATTATCAAATTCCAGGCTAACACATCGGGCACTGATGCCCAAACAGATGGAGCGACTGAGTAGACAGGATTTTTCACCACCTCCCTCTCTGTCTTTCTTTATTCTAAATTCTGGATATTCTGTGTTATTTGCATTTGAGGACAAATGTTTTTATTTGTGGTAGGGCGAGGCCCACCTTTGTGTGCTATTGATGTTCGTGTTTTGTTTGTATTTGGCCTTTTCTATTTTAAAATTGTGTTTGATATACTGCTTTCTGTGGATGTTTGAGCTTATGGCTCCTTTGTTTTAAATTACAAAATGATTTTGACTCGTCCGAAATTTTTTGTCACCTTTCGTGTGTTGAATGTGGCTGTTCTTTTGCAAAATTTAAGTCTCGGTTCCAATCAATACCGATGACTTGAATAGTGTTCTCAATCGAACGAACATGAATGCGCAGCTACAACAAGGACAAATAAAATTGCATAGACAATATGTGAACTCTTTGCATCTTGTTGCGACTAGCCTGTTATCAAATTGTGTCTCTTGTGATGATCATTGCACACTAGCAAAAGTGTGGAGTCTTGTTTGACTATAGTGTCAATTCCTAGTGTGATGAGCTTACTGTGAACCGTGCATGATAGATCCTTGAATTTGCCCCGTTGGTCCGGTTAACTAAGTAACGCTATCTCTTGATATAATCTTAGGCAACTTCTAAGAGTGTGAACCAATTTGACATATACCTCTTTTGTGACCTACTTTCTGAGTGTGTGAATCGCTTTTGAACACCCCTTGAGCCTTACCTTTCTTTGGAAGAAACTTGATGAAATCATAACCTTTGTTTATCCATTACCCATAATCCTCATGAAGTTGTGGTTAGTTGAATAGCCAACTTAGGCCAAAAGCCTAAGTTGGGGGTATGGTGAAAAGATAAGGGAAACTCAAGAAGTGCAAGGAAAGTCTCCTCTTACCCATAGTTTTAAGAAAAATGGAACCCCTCCATATATATAAAAAAAAAAGAAAAAAAAAAGAGAAAAGAAAAAGAAAAAGAAAAAGAATGAAAAAGAAAGTTGTGGACTAAAGTACAAAAGAAATGTGGTTCCCAAACAATCCATGGAAAGTGAATAATAGGATGACTTATGAGCACTAAAGAGAATGATGAAGGAAAAGGAAAGCAAGTGTTGCGAGCACCACATTTCATTAGGATGAACGTCACTGAGCCTAAATGAACATACCTTTGCACTCAGCCCCATTATAAGCCTTGTAAAGACCTTTTTGATCTTGAATGAGCTGAAACAAATGTTGATTGGAAAATACGGGCAAACTGATGGGTGAAAGCATGCATTGTGTTCTACTTTGTGAGTGTAAGTGTTGCATCTGATTCCAAAGCTTTAAACTGTGAACCATTGTGTGAATATGGAATCAGTCCTTGTGTGAGGGCATTTGAACACTTTGGTAGAGCATGAACTTGCATTTGAAGGAGGTATTGTGAGCATGAGGTTCTTTGATATTGGTGAGTCACAACTTAAATCTTTGAGTGCACATTTGATCTTTGCATAAGTAAATTTAGTCTTGTTGTGTGCATTCATTATTGAGTCTTGTGTAGCACTGTTCGAGACACCTTTTTTGAACGACTGAACTTGAGTTTGCTTGAGGACAAGCAAAAGTTTAAGTTTGGGGTGTTGATGAGCCCACAATTTGGACTCATTTAGGGCTATATTTTGATAGAATTAGTGTCCTCAAATGCATATTTTGTTTCAATATCTGATGAAAACCCTTAAGTTTCAGGTATTTGAAGTTTGAGGGAAAGCATCAACACTACTTAGCAAAAAGGAACAAAAGTAGCTAAAAGATCGAAGAAATAAAGATCTGAGAATCGCCGAACCCATTCGGTGAGTCGCCAGAAGGTCTTATACTCGCCTTTTGTTCCAGTGTGCTGAGCCCTGAAGGAAAGGATCAAATCGGCAGTGAAAAGGAGCAGTCGGTGTTTCACCGAGCAGTTCTGCGAAGCTGTACTTTGTTGCCCACTGATCCAAACACGACGATGCTGAAAGATAGAGCAAGACGGCGATGAAACTTACCAAAGGGCGGATCGCCGAGTTGATCGGCGATCTCGACTAAGGACATCGAATGACCCACTGCAACACAAATTTTTGAAAACTATAAATACTCGTTGAAGAGTTGTAGTTTAGTATCAGATTTTTTTATATAGACTTTTGAGTTCTAAGTTTGGAGAGAGTTTTGAAGAACTTGAAGACTCAAAGGATTTCAACTCCAAGAAATTGGACTTGGGTCTTGTGGATTCTTCAATCTTGGCTTGTTTTGAGACTTAAATCTTCATATCCATTTGAATGCAAACTCATTTTGGTATAAACTTCTATCTCTTTTACATGTCTAGCTAAAACCCTAATTCTTGTGGTGTGATTTTGTGAATATGGGTTAGATTATCTATTGGGTCTTGCTTGTTGATGATTTATTTGTTGTTTAGATGTGATTTTGGTTAGTAGTTGTGGTGGAACTAAATGAAATTGTAGTTGTAAATACGATTTCACCTTTGTGTTTTCGGCTTGCTCGAGAGAGAGGTCGTAAAACTAAGACTACAAAATTGATGGCTGGTGGGATTGGGTCAACATGAAGTTCAGTTCGAGAGAGTGAACCCTAGTCTCATTCCCACACACTCAGCTCGAGAGAGTAAGTGGGCTAAGGTGGAGGCTGCTCTTTATACGGCAAGTGGGTGTTCGAGAGGAACCCATTTGATTCAGGGTAAGTTGCGAGAGAGAGAATTTATCCCCTCTATAGTCTAGCCTAGTCACAAATATTCAATAGATTTATTGTAAAAAACATGTGCCCAATAGTTTAGTTTTTCCCGTATTCCTATCACATCCCAAGAACCCCATCTCCTTGATTAGTACTTCTTGTATTTTTGTTGCTTTTACTTACCTGTTAACAAAACCCAATTGTTAATTGATGCTTGCATCACCCCTTAGATTTAGCATGTTTTTAATTGATAATATCTTTAAATATGACTAATTAGAACTAAATTTTATTTTTCTATTAATTCTCAAGCCCACTCCCTTGGGACTCGACCCCAACCCTTGGTTGGGTTACTTTAGTATTGTACGATCGTAGACACTTGCATCAGAAGTTGTGTCTTGATTACACAAACATCAATGCCCGTGGTCTTTACTTGGCCACAATCGATTTGCAACTTTTCTTTTCCCCTACACTGGTTCATTACCACGACCTGCACCACGGATCGTTGTGAGGACCACGGTCCGTGGTCTTCACTTGGTTCGAACATTTTTCAACTTTTCCTTGCCCATCCATTGGTTCACTTTCATGAGTGTCTCCACGATTCGTAGTGAAGACCATGGCCCGTGAGGTTGTCCGTGGTCTTTACTCCACCTTCACTGATTTCTTCTTCATTTCTATCTTTTTTTACTTTCACATGTTTCACCTTAGATTTCAAGCATTAGATATGCCAAGATTTCGCGGCACATCAACACCCTCAACTTAGAACCATTACTTGTCCTCAAGTGATAAGAAACCAATATTTTCAGCCCTCAAATCATTCAAACACTTTTGAAACTATGCAGCAGGCATCTCAAACATACTTTGTATCCAAAACCATGAATCTAACATGTAAGGATCAATTTATGACATCTCATTACTTACAGTCAATCATGTTTATGTCCGTGAATTATTAGCTAACTCAATCTACTCTCAAATGTAATCATTGTGTCCTCACAATAAAGAAGTCCCTCACTCATGATAATTTGGGACTAAATACTATGCTCGCACTCTAAAAGAACTTCTAACACTAGCAAAAAACTACTACAGGCTTCCCTTGCTTTCTACGCTCTATCTTTCCAAACACCCAGAATAGGATCACTGTAGGACTTTCTTGCTTGTAACATAGGCTTAGGCTAGGGAATGGATATTTGGCTTCGTGAGTGACTAGTCCCTTGGTTTTCCAAAGTTTCGTTTTCACACAACTCTTTTCTCAGTGATTCCCTTTTTTTCTTCATTTTAGCACATCCCAGCAGCCATTATTTTCTTTTTATTTTTCTTTTATTTTCTTCACACTTCCTTATTTTTATATACACTCAGCTCACTGGTTGACCCTTCTTTTGCACTTCTTCTTTCTGCTCGAATTGCAATCACCCTTAACTTTGGCTTTTGGCATGAGTTGTGACATCGTATCATCGGAAAATGAAGGATATGATATTTACTGGGTAAGAATAAAAACTACTTGTAGGCTTAAATCGGGTTCAATTGGTAAGCTTTTTATTTGGTAGTTCTATTTTTGTCTTTTTATTGGCTTACAAAAATGGCCTACTGATCCTTTCCTATCCAGTTATTTTCAGACATAAGCAAGAGTACTTGGGCAAGTTCTAGTTTCTTCTCCTAGTGTTAGACTTCAAACAACACTCACACACACACAAATGACACACGACTAAGTTAACCAGTTTCTTGGTTCATCAATTTATTGATCAGACTAACAATGATGCATTGTAAGTATCTAAGATGTCATCTAAAGATCCTAACAGTCAAACCTCAGATCAAGGTACTCATTACACATAGATTAGCTGTTGCACAGCTCAACACACTAACACAAACACAAGAACACAAAACCATGGCAGTTTTCATGGTAAACACAGAATCAACCTCCATTCATTCTAATAGCTAGAATGGCAGGTTACTCACCACCCCCTCCCAAAAAGTAGGACTTTGCCCTCAAAGTCAATAGATAAAATAAAACAGGGCTGTGAAAAGGGGTCATACCTAAGGCTCTCTAGGCGCCGGTAGTCGGCTCAACATCGGCACCCTTATTAATGGGTGCACTCTCAGAACTCAGCATATGATCAGGTTGGCTACTACTCGTTGGGGTAGGTGCTCCGCTACCAGAAGCTCCAGCTAACACTGCATCTCGTTGTTGTTGCTCAAAGGATTCTTTTCTCTAGCTGCCTTCCTGGATGCCTTGCGGGCTTTCTTTTCTTACCTTCTTTTCTCTGTGGACAGGTCAGCAGGTATCTCCTCATCTGATTCTCTGGTTCTATGTTTTCTCTTGCCGGACTTACTCTTAGGTAGTTCACCCTAGAGATCATCAATTGATTGAGTGAAGGGTGCCTGATTTAGCATTTGCATTAAATAATCTGGCATTATCGGAGTGGGTACCTGTACTGGCTTTTCAACTAGTTTAGCAACCTGAGTTCTCATCTCGACCAACTGTGATTTGAACTCTTTAGTATCTACTGAACCAGCGGCCTTGCATCGATCTTGGACTAGGTTCTCCAAACCATCCATTTGTCTTTTAAGACAGCCAGCTCTTTTCGCATCTCATCTTTGATCTCTTCTCTCACAGCTAACACCTCTGTCTCTATTAGCTGAGGCATCCGGATTACAATCTGGTCTACTAATGTCCTGGTTTGATGTTGTTTTGCAACCAATTTCTCAAGAAAAATCATAGGAATGGTGACATAGGTACGTGGAGCTTAGGAGGCTGAAGTTGGAGGTGGTGGTGCCTCTGTTGAAGGTTGTGATGACTCTCCCTGTTCTGGACCTCTATCTGTATGTGGGATGTTAATTGGTACGTGAGGGACAATATTTAAGGTACCTACAACTGCAAATTTTGCACCAAAGAGATGGTTTGCGACATCTTTGATCCTAGAAACTTGGATGAGTCTGAATGGTTCACCACATCTGTCAACCAGACTATTTGGAGGAATGATCGCTTGTAGACATAATTTCCCTATCAGATAGGGAAATAGAAGTCTGGTTTTCTCATTCAGTGCCCTGTCCCTCATCTCGGTCGCTATAATCCTCCCCGCATACGAGTAACCAACCATAAGACATGCTACCAACGAAGTCAAGGAAGGGGACAAAGTGTTATCATTAACTGTCGGTTGCAATTGTGCCCAGACGACAGCCCACCAAACCTTGGCTGGAAAAAACAGTGAAGCTTTAGTAATGAGTGTTGGAATTGTGGTGACCCAAGCTACATTCTCCCCATCTATGGCAATTTGCTTCGCAATCCAGTACAAAACCCTCTCTCGAGAATTCTGATCCTCCATCATAGTATCACTGGTGACCTCATGATGTTTGCCCTCAAACAGACCAACTGAAGTTGGTGTAGAGTATTTTGGGCCATGCAACATTCTGTTAATAGTAGCCTCAGAATTATTTATTGATTTTCCCCAAACTATAATTGAGTTGAGTGGACCCCAAGTAATAGCAATGTCTTTCTGTCCACGTTTTGTAGTATCTGTTTCTGCAGCAAAGTTCATTAGTGTAGCTGCATAAGATGAATAAAACTCTCTGGCCAGGTTGCTAGAGTATTCTCCAGGTGCATTGTCCATCCAGTCGAACTGATGAAGATGAAATATCCGATAGATGTCGGGGAATGCTTTGATATCAGCTACCACCACCCTAGTCTCAGGCATGATTGCTCGATTCTTAAAGCCACCAGTTTTGTTCACAATGCCATTGTTGAAGAATTCTTCGAACCGGTTGACGGTCCACATAGAGCGATAATAATCAATTAGCTGTTGTCTCGTTGTGGGATCAGGTTCATGCATATTCACATACATCACCATGGTGCCATCGGTGGTGATCTCTATATCCTTATATGTAGCATTTACCTCCTCCATTACTCCAGTTTCAGCTTTTGTATTAACCGCAGGTGGAGAGGTGGTTGCATCTTCCTGAGAGCCACTTTCAGACTCTGCACTGCCTCCCAAACCATCATCTGATTGGCTACCAGAAGTAACATCAAATTTACTTCCCGAGTCCTCCCCGTTACTAGAACGACTGGCTCCCTCTACAGACTGAGGAGGTATGTCCTAGATAATTGCTCTCTTTGTTTGTGCTCTAGTAGCCCAAGGTGAGTGATCTTTAGGTGTGACATTTATTTGCACCTCAAAACTACTCGCCTCAGAGTAGTCATGACCTTCTGATTGAGAAGCAGTGGGGGGTAGGTTTAGATGCGTTCTTTCTTTGGGGAGGCATAGTCCCTGAGAAACATAACACTCATTTGTACAAAAATCAGTAAAATGACACACTAGTGGGTACTCATACTTTCCCTGTGTAATTACATCATGACCCCTTGCCTTAAGAATGCCGTCACCCAATCTATCCTTGGGAAGGACCACTGAATCAAAAGATGAACAGAAATCAAATTACAGAAAAAATAAAATTTTACAACATAAGTAAACTCCACGGGAGCTTTCACGGGCCGTGGTAGGTACCATGGTCCGTAAAACCCCTCGTGGACTCCTCACAGAGTCATTGTTCAACTGGGTTTCCCAAAGTATTTTCCACAGATGGGTTCACGACCTGTGGAGTGAACCACGGTCCGTAATACTGCCCATAACCCTAACCAGTGATAATATGAAATGCCCAAGTGTGGTCCAAGAGTGGTTTCGCGGATCGTAGTGGCTTCCATGATCCTTGAAGCTTATCGTGGTCATACACTTGGGAAAATAATCATTCACTACTTCAACACATAGATCCTCTGATCATACACAAAGCCAACAAGAATAATATTCATTCACCCAAACACATACCCACATAATAACACTATCCTTCATGAATTCAACTACCCTCAGAAACTCACACTTAATTTAGACCTACTGAAATCATACCCAAGTACAAGAACAGTAAACAATACATAATTCAACTTAACCCACAACACATCAGTACTATTTTAGACAAATACAATTTCCCACACAATTACGACCTACTGTGATCATACCCACAGAGAAGAGCAGTCATATTTATGAAATTCAAACGAACCCACCACAATTCAATACTAATCAAAACAGTGCACCACCTAAACATGGTAAAATTGACTAAGTCAAGGGTAATTCTAAGTCACTTTTGTACAAAAATTGAACTTATGGAAAGTGATAAAAGAACTTACTTGGATCTTAGAAGAAAATTATGCTCAGAAATAAAGAAGTGAACAGGTGACTTTAAGTTCTTGGCAAAATCGACTAAGGTTTCGATTTAGGGATGAAAAATCAATAGTTTCAAAGGTGAACACTCTTGATTATATGAAAAAGAACCGTTATAGATGAGAGGAAGAGAAAAAAATTGACCCTTGGCACTTTGGAAGACCTATAAACGTATAATTTTAACTTTGGTTGACGCGCGGGTCGGGTCGGTTCATTGTTAGTACTGGGTATTGGACTACGGACTGTGAAGTTGCCCATAAAGGGCACCACGATCTGTGAAAGGGTTTGTGACCCTAACTTGGGGCAAAGAACTTACCTGTGGCAGATGACGGATTGTGAAGTTGCTCGTGATGGGCATCACGGTTCATGGAAGCAACCGTGATCATGACTCGAGCCTAAATATTTTACCTGAGGTTCACGAGAGGCTAGACGGTCCGTACAAATGATGACGGACCGTGAACCATTTTGTGGTAATTTCTAGTAGCCTCTTTTGGCCGTTGTTGAGATTGACGGATCATAAAAGTGCCCGTGAAGGGCTCCACGGTCTGTGAGACTGCCCTTGAAAAGCAGTCTACACCAGTTCTTGCACTTTATAACCCTTTCTCTCCTGCACACATCAACACACAATGACTCTATAAAAATAAAGAGAAATAAAGAAAAAGGAAAATACCTACTACGATTACATCTTGGGTTACCTCCCAAGCAGCACACAATTTAACGTCGCAGCGCGACGCAGGTTACTTGATTACTCAGACTTCATCAAGTTTACATTCCTCCATAATCATCACATCCTCTGGAACACCCAAGTATGCCTTGATTCTCTGTCCATTGGCTTTGAACCTCTCACCCTTATCATTTTCCAACTCAATAGCACCCGACTGAAACACTTGTGTTACCTTAAAAAGGTCCGGACCATTTGGATCTCAACTTTCCGGGAAACAGACTAAGTTTGGAATTGAAAAGTAACACCAAGTCACCAGGAGTGAAGCTTCATTTCTAAATATGCTTGTCATGATATAGCTCCATCCTCTCCTTATACAGTGCAGCTCTCTCATAGGCTCTCAGACGGAACTCATCCATCTCATTGATTTGATCCAACCTCATGTTTGCAGTTTAGCTCCAACCAAGGTTCAGCTTCTTCAAAGCCCAGAGTGCTTTATGCTCAAGCTCAACCGGCAAATGACAGGCCTTTCCAAACACCAATTGATATGGAGACATACCAATAGGTGTGATGAAAGTTGTCTGATATTCCCATAGAGCATCATCTAACTTTCGTGCCCAATCTGTCTTGTTGGCATTCACCATTTTAGCTAGAATTGCTTTAATTTCTCTGTTGGAGACCTCCACTTGGCCACTGGTCTATGGGTGATAAGTTGTTGCTACCTTGTGTTGTTTAACTCCATATTTAGCCAGAAGAGAACTGAACACCTTATTGCAGAAATGAGAACCACCATTACTGATGATAGCTCTGGGTGTGCCGAACCTTGAGAAGATATTCTTCTTCAGAAAACCAGCAACACTCTTACCATCATTATCAGGCAAAGCAACTGCCTCAACCCATTTGGACACATAGTCCATGCAACCTGTATGTATTTCTGCCCATAGGAGCTCACACGTGGTCCCATGAAGTCGACTCCCCACACATCAAATAGCTCCACCTCTAGAATAAGTGTCATAGGTAACTCATGGCGCTGAGAGATGGCTCATTGTCGCTGGCACACATCACAGCTCCTCACTACATCCATCGCACCCTGATGAACACTAGTACCCGCACTGAAGTATCTTATGAGCTGTCCGAGCACCTCCATGATGACCACCTACCAGAGAGGAGTGACAGACTTCTAGAATATTCAACATCTCAGTTTCAAGAACACATCACCGGATGGTGTTGTCAGCACACACCCTGTATAGATAAGGTTCATCACAAAAATACTTACCCACATCATGTAGGAACCTCTTTCTTTGTTGATAAGTCAGCCCATCATGCATCAAGTCAATAACGAGATAGTTAGCAAAATAAGCAAACCAAGGAATAACATCAAGAGTAGCGTCTAATACCTGCTTATCTAGGAACGAATCATTTATGTCGAGCTTGAGTTCCTCTTTATTTTCAGCCTCCAACCTCGACAAGTGATCAACTACTTGGTTCTCACAACCTTTCCTATCATTCTCCTTAAAGTCAAACTCTTGAAAAAGTAACACCCATCTGATCAACATTGGTTTGGCATCTTTCTTTGCCATGAGATATCTCAGAGATGCATGGTTGTGTATGGACTATCACTCTAGTGCATAACAAATAAGCTCTGAACTTCTCAAAAACATACACTACAGCTAGCAGTTCCTGTTCCGTAAATGTGTAGTTTCGATGTGCTCCATTCAGTGACTTACTAGCATAGTAAATCAGATGAAATATCTTGTTGTGCTTCTAGCCCAACACTACTCCTAAAGTAGTACTGTTTGCATCAGAAATCACCTCAAATGGCTCTACCCAATCTAGACCAATGAGTACAGGGGCCTAAATCAACTTCTCCTTCAGGCATTCAAAGGCTCTATGACATGCCTTATCAAAAATGAATTTCACCTCCTTCTCCAAAAGTTTGCACATGGGGTGTGAAATTTTGGAGAAGTACTTGATGAAACGCCTATAAAATATGGCATGTCCTAAGAAGCTCCGAACACCCTTCACACAAATAGGTGGAGGCAACTTTTCAATCACCTCAATTTTGTCCTTGTCGACCTCTATCCCCTTTTGTGACACCTTGTGCCCAAGGACTATGCCTCTTTTAACCATAAAATGGCATTTCTCCCAGTTCAACACTGGGTTGGCTTCCTCACATCTCTGTAGGGCCCTGCTAAGAATCAACAAACAATCATCAAAGGTATCACCTACCACTAAAAAGTCATCCATAAATACCTCCAGAGTGTCATCTACCATGTTTGAGAAGATAGACATCATACACCTTTGGAACGTTGCGGGTGCATTACATAGTCCAAATGGCATGCGTTTAAACGTAAAGGTGCCATAAGGACATGTGAAGGTAGTCTTTTCCTCATCTTCAAGAGCAATTGATATCTGGTTGTAACCAGAATATCCATCTAAGAAGCAGTACCACCCTTTCCCAGCTAACCTGTCAAGCATCTGGTCCATGAAAGGCATCGGGAAGTGATTATTCAAGGTCCATTTGTTCAGCTTCCTATAATCCATTCACACTTGCCATCCAGTGACTTGCCTCTGTGGGACCAACTTATTCTTGGCGTTAGCAACCACAGTCATACCGCCCTTTTTGGGCACACATTGCAATATCAGAAATGGGGTACACCACCCCAGAATCTATCCACTTGATTATCTCTTTCTTGATCACCTCTTGCGTAGGTGGGTTTAACCTTGTTTGGTGTTCAATGCTCAGGCTGCAGTCCTCCTCAAGTTGGATCTTATGGGTACATATGCCCAGAGGTATCCCAATGATGTTAGCAATGGTCCACCCAATGGCCCTTTTGTAGCTAATCAACTCTTTGATCACAGCTTGGACCTGTTCATCATTTAGATCTGCAGCCAAAATCACAGGTAAAGTATTGTTAGTTCCCAAAAATACATATCTTAGATGACTGGGCAACTGTTTAAGTTCCAGCACAGGTGGCTTCTCAATGGATAGTTTTGTTGGAGGATTTGGCCTATTTTTCAGATCCAAGTCCAACTTCTTTAGAGCATAAGAGTGTGCTCCCATACCTTGCAACGCATTTACTGTCTTTACATAATTAGACTTGAAGTCAGCTTCAAAGTTCATCAGTATTGCAGGTAAAGTTTCAACCACCATCATTTCTTAAATTGATGCTCCCATTTCTTCTTCATCAAAGGCTGCTATTGCAGACACTACATTCATATCATGTGGTTGCTTCATGGACCTGCAATTATTAAACTTTACCTCTTCATTGTTGAGTCTGAATTTCAATTCTCCTCGCTCAACATCTACCAATGCTTGTCCTGTGGCCAGAAATGGTCTTTCCAAAATAATGGGAACCTCAAAATCCACTTCGCAATCCAAGATCACAAAGTTTGCCGAAAAGATGAACGTATCCACCTTTACAAGCACATCACATAGTATGCCCACAGGTCGCTTTACTGACCTATCTACCATCATCAACCTCATTACTGTGGGTTTCAGAACTCCTAAACCCAGTTTCTTATAGATGGCCAATAGCATCAAGTTTATGCTGGCCCCTAGATCACACAAGGCCTTTGCAAATTTAATCGATCCAATAGTGCATGGTATTGTGAATGTACCTGGATCTTTCTTCTTCTGCACCAAATGCATGGTAGCAATAGCACTACAGTGATGAATATGGTTAGTCAAATCAATACTCACCGCTCTTTTCTTAGTAACCAAGTCCTTCATGAACTTGACATATCCTGACATCTATTCAAGAGCTTCCACCAATGGGATGTTCACTGACAGTTGTCACAGCATGGTGATGAATTTTGCAAATTTCCCATCTTCGGCTTTCTTTTTAAGACTTTGAGGGAAAGGAGGAGGTGGTCTTGGGATTTGTTGTAACGGCAAGGTTCCCTCAACCATTTTTTGTTATCTTTTGTTGACTTAGCTGTTGGGTGAGCATCCTCCAAGTTTATCTACTTGTTCAGCTCCATCTTTCTCTCTTCCAGCTTTCTCCAACACCTGCTCATGTTTAGTACCTGCAGAAATAGGGTCAGTAAGGATCTTACCACTCTTGGTGGCGATAGCCATGCAATGCCCATCCTTTTTGGGATTTTGGATCATGTCACTTGGTAGTAACCCATTCTTTCTCTAATTTAATGAGGCTGAAAGTTGCCCGAACTGCTGCTCAATCTACTTGATGGAGGTGGTGTGAGAGTCTACTAGCTGACTTATAATGGAGAAATCATTTTTTATCTCTTTCACCCCTGCATCAGTTGATTCCACTTTTTGTAGCACTTTGGCCAACATGCCTTCTAGCTTAGACCCGCTGGAACTACCACTTGCCCAATCTCTATTACCTGGGGCACATACACACCACTGTAATCATTCCTGTACCCATCTCTATTCTGCCAGTTTCCCTGCTCTTTATTAGCGGGCCTATCATACTAGCCTTTCCTGGAGTTGTTCCGACCTGCATTTCCAGAATTAAAATCCTGGTTTCCCGAGTTATAATTCCAGAAACCTCCTTGGTTACCCAGATAATTGGCCTCCTCATCTAGATCGATGTCCTGGTATTCATACCTATTTGGTTGACTCACAACATTTACCTTTTCAGACTTGGCGACAATATGCTTCGTGAGTAGATCTATTTGGGTCCTCATGTGTGCCATATCCTGATCCTTTCCTCTTCTCTCTTCCTTTGTTCAGCAAACAACTCAAATGTGTACCCTAGATCTCCTACTTCTGCATCCCTGGTGTACAATGCCATGTTATTCTTTGACACTTCGTCTATTGGTTGCATGCTCTCTGAGAATGGCTTCCTCATAATCGATCCTCCACACACTACATCAACAACAGGTTTAGTGACATAATTTAAGGTCCTGTAAAATGCATGTTTTAGATGTCTCTCAGTGAGACTATGATTTGGGCATTTCTTCAGCTTTTGGCTGAATCTCCACCACGTGTCATGCATCGCTTCTCCTGGTAGTTGCTTATGGGTACTAATCTCATCTTTCATCTGCAGCTCTTTTGATTCCAGAAAGAATTGCTCCAGGAAAGCCTCCTTCAACTCGGTCCAAGTCCTGATTGAGTCAACTGGCATCTCATTCAACCAGTTAGTTGCCTCTCCAGTAAGAGACAAAGGAAACAACCTCAAACTCATTGTTGTTTGGCTTACTCCAGGAATCTCTTGCGATTTGCAAATCACCACAAAGTTCATCAAATGTTGGTTAGCATCATCACCTGCTGCACCCCTGAACATACCTTTCAGATTTAGCAGTTGAATCATAGTGCTGGTGATTGTGAACTTAACACCTGGAGGTAGTGCAGGTAACACTATCGCTCCAGCTCCATCCAAATCTAAGTCATCCTCCTCATACATCATGTGAGCTGGATGTTGTGCTCTACCCCTTTGAGCTATTAGTTGGTGGTGGGGAGGAATGTTTCCATCCACTGCTATGTTTTCATCCACCGCCCTAGGTTGATTGTTCAAAGCATTCGGCTGAATACCTCTTGCGACGGTTTTAGCTTCCAATCCAAATCTCAGTCTCTGTCCCTCAAGTTCTTCTGTGTTCACCATTTTCCGAATTGTCTTCCTGAGTTCTAGGTCGTATGTGACTAATGGGGATCCCTTACTTCTAGTATTTGGCATACACAGTCGAACTCACCTGAAAGAGACACAGACAAAGAATAAGACGTAAAATTAGGAAATCTAACTACACTTAGAATAAAAGCTAGTAAAACACTTCTGAAATGAAATTCCCCAGCAGCGGCGCAAAAAATTGATACGTCCAAAGTTACACCTCAATTAAGAGATATAAACGGTCGAAGACAATTTATAGAACTCAACGTAAGTTAAGGTCGATCCCACAGAGAAATTTTTACAGAAATGATTTCACTGTCGCGTTTTACTCAAATGTCGTTATTATTTCCTAAATAAACAATTATAAGTAAAATGGGTTTAATGTTAATGGTTTTGTAACCAAAGTTGCAAACTAAAGTCTAATTCAGCAATGAACAAATTATCAGTTTTGAAGTTGTTTCAATAATTAACTGAAACTAGGATTGTGTTCCCCATAACGCTAGTTCTAGTGTTCTTCCGTAATTGAGTTTCAGGCAATTCATCTTTACAAAATATATGCGAGCGAATTTCATCTAACACTTCTCAGTCTAATAAAAAAACTCTCACTCACGTCCTCTCGGCCCTAGAGTGTTACTAACATTTACCCTCGCTTACACTGGTTTGATGTTAAAGTTCTTTTCTCACGAACTGAAACTTTAACTCCAATTCGTTAGATTAGTTAAGTTTTTTCCTAACTGTCATTTTTCTCTCGAACAAATGACAGATACATGCTCACTCTAATGTGTGCACTCATCAAAATACATGAATACGAAAGCTAAACTACAGTTTGTAACCATAAATTTCCTTTCACTCATTTTACGATATCACAGTTAGAATTACGTCATGGATACCACAACCGCAGTCGTGGTGTTTAGCCACTCATCATTTCACGTAAAAAAATCAAAAATATAAGATGAAAGCATGTTAAAAAGTACTTACGAGAATAAGCAAACCAACAATCACTTCGATATTTCAAGAACCAGAAAACCAAATTCCAAACTTAATTCAATACCCAAAATTGAAAAATCCAAAAGCTATGAAATCTCCCAACTTGTTCGTCGTTTAATAAATAATAATATAAAAAATAAAAAATGCCCTAATTAATTCAAATAAGTGTTTTAAAAAGAGTCCTACTCGAAACACTCTGTGGTCTTTCCTTGGAACTCCCCAAAAGTGGGTCTTCAACACTTGACACTGGAACTTCTTCACGATCACCACGACGAACCATAATGAGGGCCACAGTCCTTGAGGCCTTCAGTGGTCTTCACTTGGTCGAAACTGAATTTCAACTTCTCACCACTTGACACTAGAAATTTTTCACGATCAACACCACGAATCATGAAGACGACCATGGCCCGTATAGGTGCCCGTGGTTTTTACTTGGCCACAATCAATTTGTAACTTTTCTTTGCCCCCTCACTGGTTCATTACCACGACATGCACCATGGATCGTTGTGAGGACCACGATCCTTGAAGTCGTCTGTGGTCTTCAGTTGGTTCTAACATCTTTTCAACTTTAGCTTGCCCATCCACTGGTTCACTTTCACGAGTGTCTCCTTGATCCGTAGTGAACCCCACGGCCCGTGAGGTTGTCTGTGGTCTTTAGTCCACCTTTACTAATTTCTTCTTCATTCCTATCTTCTTTTACTTTCACCTATTTCACCTATACAGACACTACCAAACACATTATATCCACATTCATACACTCGATTCTAGTCTTAATCCTTAGTTTTAAAGCATTAGATGTGCTAAGATTTCGTGGAACATCACCAACTCCTCATCATCTTCATCCACATCTACAGTGACCTCAGGTACAGAAGAGGAAGGTGCAGCACTAGTCGGATATTAGAGGGACCAACCACTCTTTGAACTAATCCAAAGGTGTTGTCGTCCGAGTCTTATATTCATCAATAAAAATGTTTGGGGTGCCCAGTACTTCATTAATCACAGTGTTATGACACTGCACCATCTTTCTTCAGAGTTCTATTTTATCCACTTCCTTCTAGACAATCCCTTTCCTCTTCTTTGGTAATGCCTTTACACAAGCATCATAGAACTCTCATACCCAATTGGGTATGTATGCTTTCGTTGACTCTTGTGACCTGTTCCAGCTTGTGGAATTTGATTGTTCTCCATATTTTGGGGTATTCACTCATAACCCTAAATGTAGA
The DNA here is from genome assembly GCA_036250505.1 of Solanum acaule. Classification (NCBI taxonomy): domain Eukaryota; kingdom Viridiplantae; phylum Streptophyta; class Magnoliopsida; order Solanales; family Solanaceae; genus Solanum; species Solanum acaule. The sequence goes on from JAJOOR010017235.1 coordinate 66,504, forward strand.
ATGTTGACACTCCTCCAATATTTTGCTTTCCCCATCCACCTTGAGCTTGTTCAAAGCTCTTGGAGCCATAATTGGGAGAACACGCGAAGAAGGATTCAGGTCTTGAGAAGGTGACACCAACTTTGAGCGGATATTCACCTGCTTCTTGGAAATATGCTTCCGATCCTTACCCTTGTTTGTAGGTTTCTAAGGGTTGGTTTTCTGAGTGTTTGAGGCCTTGGAAGGCTCATTGATTGAGAGACCCTTTTGTTTCTTTGGAGGAAGAGGAGGTGGAGAAGACTCCCTATCTAACTCAGTGTCGGAGTGGACCATATTCTACCCTTTGTTCTCGCCATCTCCTACTATGTACACATTAAAGCACAAGATTTGTGAAGGTTAGTTGAAATCGAAAACACTTTAAATCAAACTTGAAAATAGTCTTGAAGTGTCACCTACCCAAAAGGTGTATCACCTAACATGATCGGTGAGCTCTGGTGAGCTTGTCAAATTAGACAGTAACACAAATCTAAAGGATAAGGCACACAGGCGAAGTCAATCCCAACTCCGTGATTCACCGAATTAGTTTTAGTGGGCTAAGACAAGTCCACTGAAACTTTCAGTGCAAAAGGAAAAGACACATGCATCAAGGGTTATATCCTATCCCACTCGTCGATTTGCCAAATGAGTTCAGCGGACTAAAACAAGCCCGCCAAATGGGACAGTACTCAAGGACATCCATAAACTCAAGAAGGCAAGTTGGGTCTTACTCAGTGATTCGTCTGTCTTCCTAAGAGAGATAAGAAAAGCTCACCAAATAGGAATCTTCAGCTCAGTGCCCATGGGTACTCAGATGTCCCCCAATTTATCACTAAGTGTTGCTTTATTTGACGATTTTCCCTTAAGAAAGTTGTCACCCTATCTATAATTGGGAAAATCATGAATTGGGTCAATACTAAGCTATTCAGACTTCACTCACATTCAATTAAACAACGACCCAACAAGTATATTGACTCAATTTGGCATTCTAACCAACACAATTGCAATTCACCATTTAGACAAGCATTCGAAGACAAAATCACATGGGTACAGTTCAAATTCAATAATATGATGCTACCTAACAAAATTAAACACTTAATCTTAGTTACATGGCTCAAAGCCCACATTCTATATGCAATCTAAACTCAAAATCAAAATAAGAAGTCGAAATACCAACTTTTTTCCAAAAACAAGCAAAAAATTGAGTAATTGGAGTTGGGTTGACTCAAGATCCAATAAAATGCACTCCTAGCACTTTAAACACACTCACACGAGGCACAAATCACTCAAAATGCACAATGTAAGAGAGGGGAAATGAAAAGGCTCTGAAAATTTGAAGGATCTTGATTTTTGAACTTAAAAATAAATCCTCTATTTTTTATACCAAGCTCGTTTGACGCACTCACTAACGTCACCAAATGGGTTCAATGTATCGCTATTTGGAGCTTAAGCTCACCGAACCTTCTTACAAAATTACAAAACTAGAAGGTTGATTTGGTGGACTCGATGGATTTCGCATAATGAACTTCGGCAAATTGCCTTTTGATTTCTGATCGCTGATCTTGACAATGCACTTTAGAATATTTTCATTCTAGAAGGGCAGACAAGAATCATTCTTCCTAGTCATTTTGGCGGATCTCCCTTTAGGTTATGGCCTCGCCCAATCTACCCTTATCGATTTTTCAATCTCTTTTTCACCTCCACTCATAATACACGTTATTCGAAAGTAGTAAAAATAAAAGTAAAGACTTGGGTTTCCTCCCAAGAAGTACCTTTTTAAATGTCGTGGCATGACACAGTCCTCAAATTTCACAAATCATTCTTGGGGTTTGGGATAGTATCACTAGGCAAAGTTCCCTTTTGCCTTGGATTTAGATGAGTGGCAATTTGACCCAGTTGGGTCTCTAATTACTTGGCCGAGATTGAATGTGAAGTCACCGTTTGGGTTAAAATGGAGAAGTCATTTTTCAAATCCTCAACACCTTATCGAATCCTTCAATCTTGTAATAGATCCTCAAAAGCATCTCTTACATCTTGCTTCCTTCTAGACCAACTGGATCTTTTGGGAGGGAAACAATCATGGGAAGGCACGTATCTATCTTTGTCCACCTCCCTGTCTCTCCAATTTCCACCCCTCCAATCTTTCCAACCACTATCTCTTTTTTTTTTCCAACCTTGGTTCCCACCTTGACGTTGATAATTGTTGTAAGAAACCTCC
>JAJOOR010017236.1:0-32672 GCA_036250505.1 Solanum acaule
AAGAAGTCTTTTACAAACGTTTTAACTTTGTTTTAAGACTTAAGTTTTGAGTTCAGTAAAGAGTAAAGTTGAAGTTCTTTTCTTCAAAAAGTATATGGGGACTAAGTATTCCCAAAGAGATTTAAAATGTTTTCACATTTAAATAAAGATGGAAACTGAGATTTCCAAAGGACCTTCGGGCTAGTTTTCAGAAAAGTGTAATTGCTTTCTAAATGAAGCAAGAGGGGAAACTGAGATTTCCAACATAACTTTTGAGATAAGTTTTTGAGCACTAATCTCAAATCACAGAAAGAAGTATGTTTTTAAAACATAAAGAGCTAGTATATTTTGGGAGTAGTATTGAGCACCGATATGGGGGAGGGTTCAGAAACCCCCGAGCCGCCATAAATCATGTAGCCATCATGGGTAGAAGAGGGTCATACTTTTTAGATGAACCCTTTTCACAATAGACTAGTGGATCCACTTAGTAGTTCAGGTCCTATGCCCTTGGCAAGGTATAGGATGCTCTGGCAGCGTGAGGGAAATCATTGTATCATAACAGTAGCTCTTACGTGATGGTTGTCTGTTAGAGAAACTCCCACAGAAGTTATTGTATTCTTATATACATAGTTATTTGTATTTTTACATACATTTCAGAGTTATGTTGTATCCTTGCATACACACAGAGTTGACAACATGTTTTTAAACAATTTGTTTCTTTATATTGCAATTGTTTTAAATTGCTTTATATTCAAATGAGTTCAATCATAATGAGTATCCAGAGTTGAATATCATATCTTTGAGTTGAGTATCTTATCTCTGAGTTGAGTAAGTTTGAGTAGTTTTGAGTATCCTTGAGTATTCCTTGAGTCGAGTAAGTTTGAGAAGAGGTAAGTAAGTTTCCTTTTTATCAACCTTCAAGCTTATGTTTATGCTTTAGAATTCCCCTTACATGCTTGTACATTCCATGTACAGAGCCATTCGGCCTGCATCTTTTCATGATGCAGACACATGTATTCGGGACCATCAACAGGAGATTCATTGATACATCCGGGAGTTCGAGTTAGTTATGGTGAGTCTCCTTGTTTCCGGAGGATTTCATTTACTTTTCAGTTTAGTCAAGATGTCGTGGGTCTTGTCCCGACTTCCATCTTGATCAGTTAGAGGCTTCAAAGATAGTCAGTATAGTTGAGAAGTCTATATTATTCATTTATTTTATTAAATGTTTTAAAGACTTAAGTTGCCTATTTTATGACGAGTTGAATATATTATTTTTATTCTAAGTTGTTCATTTGAGTTAAAGTTTTGAAAAGTTGAGTTTATTGAATTTTATGCAATTTTAAGCTTTTGCATGCTTAAGTTAGTCTTCAGCTTGTAGTCCAGGATAAGGGTTTGCTTGGGGACCAGCAATGGTTCTTGAGTACCGGCCACGTCCAGGTTGTAGACTCGGGTCGTAACAACACCCTGCCAGTAGGTAATCCTAACCCATAGTCCGGAGCCGTAAGCAATAGACTACCAAGCGAAAGACAACAACAAGAAGTAAGAGCATAGAACAACGCAAAGAAAGAAAATTAAAAAAAACTATCCCAATACCCAACATCAGCTAGTAGTTGATCATCTAATCTGAAATACGAGTACAAGGCTTTCACAATTAAGTATAGGTTGTCTCTAAATACAATATAAAGACTAAGCCTAGCCAAAACAGACGTAAACTAGTAGCTCCAGACGCCAGGAGCTCATGCTAATCTTCGACATCCCAAGATTCTCCGCACGACTCAAAATCAATGGTGATAACTTAACTGTAAACTGTAGGGGGTAGAAGTGTAGTACGTGTACCAAAAAGAGTACTCATCAGGAAACGACCAACTGAGCTAAAAGGATAGCAAAACCATAAGCACCAAGTAATAAGAAAAGTACAACACATGTAACTAAACATGAGATACTAAAGTAGCCAGGAAATAAAGAATACAAATAGGAAACAAGGGGTGGAAATTCAGGTAGGTAATCCGGAGCAACGGACTACCATGTGAAAGGAAACAACAAGAAGTAAGAGCATAGAACAAAGTAAAGAAAGGGTAATCAACAAAACCATCCCAAGACCCGGCATCAGTTAGTAGTTGAGCATCTAATCTCAAATAGGAGTACAAGGCTTTCATAATTACAACACACGTACATGTTGTCTCTAAATAAAATACAAAGACTAAGCCTAGCCAAAACAGACAGAAACCGGTAGCTCTAGATGCCCCGAACTCACCCTAATCTCTGAAATCCCAAGATTCACTGTACGACTCAAAATAAACTATGATAACTCAACTGCAATCTGCAGGGGCCAGAATCGTAGTATGATTACCAAAAACAGTGCTCATCATGCAACAACTAGCTGAGCTCAAAAGATAGCACAAGCATAAGCAAATCGTAATAAGAAAAACATAGCACAAGTAACTAAACATGAGATACTAAAGTAGCCAGGAAATAAAAAATAGAAATAGGAAACAAGGGTTGGAAATTCAGGTCAAGAACGCATATACATCCTAGGCATAATGACATAAACTCACACCACATGTCTCGGGGCCCATACCAACCATTCCCTTAGCCTAAAATGGCCCTTCAGTAGCTGATGAAACCATCAGAGTTGCATTCTGAGACCGTCTTCCTAAAATTTTGACTGAAGTCAACCATCCAAGTTCAAAGGCTCCAAAATACAGAAACTTGCACAAAATCAATGAACGACCTGAAGAAGGAACTATCAATCCCAGCAAGTCATAATTATCAATACAAGAAAGCTCTAAAAACTAAAGGGATCGGAAAACAAAGAAAATGACCCGGAGGGTCATTACAATAGACATACTATCATTTGGAATCGAAACCATCTAGAACAAAATTATATTAGATTAAAAGAGACGAGAACTAAGCTAAGATCGAAAAAACCTCAGAAAAAAAGAGCAAATCTTAAACATGAATCAAGACACATATCATTCTTCATAACAACAAAATCAACATAAATAACTCATACTAGCAAAATAATAAGTTACTATATAAACTAAATGGCAGAATTGAAATCACTAAAGGAAATAGTTAGGACTAAATCTAATCTACAACGAAGCAAATAACCTATTTACAAGCAAAGCATACAAAAGAAAAATAAACAAAAGGAAGAGTTTACCTTTTCCAGAGGAATGAACAAGAGGACTTCACCACCATCAAAAGATGAGCTCCGACGATCTCCAGCAAAGCTCCAATGAACAAAAAGAGTGAAATTTCGAGTCTAAACATTTTTGATTTTTTTCGTGAGAACAATGTCCTCTTCCCCAAAAGTGTCAACTTTGAATTACATAATATCTCATAAATTTTTTATAGCTCTATTTATAGATACATTAATTATTTTTAGTTGAATCCCCGCACCCGTATCAATACAAGGATCTATATTCACGAATGTTAAAATTTTGGATCATAGAGGGTCCGACCTCTAGATCTACATTTTTATCAGACATCTACACAAGATTCTGAGAAAAATAGGGTCTAGCTATGGAGTTAAATATCCCATGATAGCCTCTTATAGGAATACGCTTTGGAGTGGAAATCCCCTAAAAAAGTTGTGATGGTTATGGGAGCAACAGAAATGGGAAAATCTAAACTTTCCATAGATCTAGCCAACAATTTTCTAATAGAAGTTGTGAATAGGGAAAAAACACAAGTGTACAAAAGGACTTGATATGTAGTCACAAATAAGGAGACTTTGGATGTGGTACTCTTTTTCCAGAGAATGGCATATGACGACCCTATATAAGAACCTCTACTGAAATTGAATCGGCTAATAGATCTATGGAAAGGCTTGATCTTCCCGTCTGATTGGACCCATTACAATCACCGCCTTATATTTTTTATGAAAGAAACCATATATAGTTAGATATCTAAAAAACTAACAAAATTCATTGTGTAAAAATGTTACCAAATATGTAAACAAGAAGGAATATTTCAACTTTTCAATGTTCTGTTTCATTATTTTTTCTATGAAGCAATGTTGTTTTGATTCATGTATCTCTCTATATATTGTAAAAAAAATTCTTGTAATCGGCCAAGACACACCTTTTTGAACACTTGGCAGCTTTTGATTCATTTTTATTTTTACCCAGAGCTTCCATGACATTTAAACACATGGAATTATCTTGTTGGCGTTGAATTTTCTTGAAACGTCGTGTCATTAGATGCCCGACATAAGTTTAGGCCTTAAACTAAAAGGGACTTTGTCTTAAAAGAATAAAAATGGAATTATATAATTTTTTAAAAATATAAGACATTAGACCCGATAAATAATAAAATGGGCGTATTTACTTGATTTGGATGGTTGTTGTTGTATAATGTATTGTATCCTTAGCTTAAATATCATTTGTATTTTGATTTTTGATCAAATTTTATTGTCTAATATATCGATTAAATTTGTTGTTAGATAACGACATAAATTCAAATTTTATGTAATGACCAATTTGGTATGATCATGTCATATTTTTTATATTTCTTCTTATTCATATTTGCTTATTATTTAATAATCTTATTTTATTCTTTGTAGTATTGTTTTATAGTAGCTCTACCTTGTAGCCTACTTTTCTTGTAGGTTAATCAATCAATATTTTTCATGTATCACATAATGTTATAGCAGAGAACAATACAATCCATCCAAATGTTGTATTCAACAAAATACAATACAATGTATCCCTCTTATATAATTGTTTTTAGTCGGACTTTTTTTTTCATTAAGATCATACTTTTGGAGTTCGGTTCATAAATTAAAATACAAGAAAAACTATTGCGTTCATATACTGTTTAGTGTCCGGAAGATTTGTATCTTTTAGTCCAAAAAATAAAGTAAAAAAACTTATACTCATCTGAAGTTGAATCTTCTGACAGATGTAATTTTTGTGTCATTAGATTTAAAATTATGTTTTTTTTTTATGTTAAAACATAGTAAAGTGACTTTTGCGTAAATAAAATATATATATATATATATATATATATATATTTAAATGATCACCCAAGAAATTACTTGTGCCTTTCCACTCCTTCCAAAATTGATTTTTTTGTTGATGTTTTTCCTCGATTTTTGACAAAGGCGATTTAGGGTCAAACTAAATTTGAATTCACGTTGTAAAATTTGATATTGGGGGTAACAACACATTATAAAAAAGGAGACTTTATGTCACACCCCAAGCCTACATCTTGGGCGTGGCCGGCACTCGAAAACCATTATTGGCCCCAAGCGGACCCTTGACCTAGCTTAACTCTTAGCGGAAGACTTAATCAACATAAGATGATTTTAAAAGTTGTCCCGATCCGAGGCTAGCCCCTAGATGAGACACGGCGTACTTGACCCCAAAGGTGTCTCATACAAGCCTCATAGCACATTCATTGCATTGATACTAGAAATAGTATGGAATTAAAACTTTTTTTAAAACCACACAATCTAACATATTTAAAAACTCTTGAAAAACAACGGAAGTCTATTGTCTCACATGGCCATCTAAAAACTATATCTGAAACAAAAGTAGGGTCACCACCCTTTACAATCGAAAAGTCTAACAATAGTCTTTTTACAAGAAAGAAATGGAAACATCTAAAGTACTTGTCCTCGATCTATGAGGACATACCCTTAGTCTTGGAGAATCTCAAATCCAAGTTTCAACTAGAGAGAAAGTAACTCACTTGCCGGAACTTACACTTGTAGTAAACATAAAGAAATATGGGTTAGCACAATTAAGTATTAAGTATGATAGCCAGTCAAAAACATGCTTAAAAGGACATTTTATTTGAAATCATGCTTTTATGCCATTTTGATAAAACTTCATGAACATAAGTATAAGAGGCATAATATTCAAACATAACCAACATATAAGTCATTTCACCACATTATAACATAATCAACATATAAACCATTACCTTCACATCAAGCCCTCACCTCAAGTAACCCTCAAGCTATACCTTGTGCAATGTATAGATAGTGTCCCATACCACCATCCACACTAAAGTACAACCTTAAGGTCACCAAAAGTGAACTTACTATTCAACCTTTCCATCTTTACACAATACTCATACATAAGAGACATAAACCTTTCATAAGTCATATCATTACAAAAGGACCATCACCTAAGGCAACTCTAAGTCATACATGTGCAATGTATGAGTAGCATTCCATTCTACTACTCACACTAAGTACTCCTTTGGAGTCACCATAGACAAGGCACATTCATATATAATAAGTCATAAAAGGATGTAACTCATAATACAACACAAGTATAGCATGTTTCATCTCAGTTAAGCATCTAAGTCAACATTCTTCATTTACTTCATTAAGGACACATTCATTTATGTCATCAGAAGACATTAGAGAACTCACTAAAGCCCTCTCAAAGCCTACTCGTGCAATGCATGGATAGCATCTCATACTACTACCCACACTTCGTAGAACCTCTCAAGTAACTAAAGTGCACATCTCACATGATGGGAATAAGCATTAACCGACATAGACCATGAGAGCAAATCATGGAATCCGGTGTCATGAAACTCCACACCGTAAAAAGGTGGTCTACTTGCCTAAGGTAAGACTGGTAACATCTAGCTTAGGTGGATCCACTAGCTAGGACCTATCTGGGCACATAGTTAAGGGATAAGAAAGACGTTCATTGAAATCCGACCTAACGTAGGGAGAACTTCCATCTTACCATATTTTCTCGGTACTTAGCCTCTTTTCCCATAGAGTAGTTCATTTTCATTACATTGTTGTACTTGAGAGGGCCACCAACATTACGCCTACCGACCCAAAGTACATTACACAAAGGAGAGCTCATTGACTTTCCTAGAAAGGGCCACCACCATTAGGTCTACCGCTTCAAGGTTCATCATTTCACACAAGAAAGGGCCACCACCATTAGGTCTACCGCTTCAAAGTTTAACATCACATTAGTTCCTAGATTCACCATGAAGGGCCACCAACATTAGGTATATCGGTTCAAGACATGGCGTAGAATACTCCATCATTCATTCATGAAAGGGCTACCAACATTAGGTCTACATATTCTACCTCATTAAGACATTAAGTCAAGATACATTCATTATACAAGAAGAGGGTGCTTAAGCCTACCAATTCAAGATATCACACTCACCTTTACATTTATTTTTACAACAATAGGATGCATAAGCATACCAATTTAAAATATACAATTCATAGAAGAAAACCCTTCACATTCCATCTTCATCATTCATGAGCGTTAATTGAGAATATGTTTTCAATCATAACACTATTACATTCTAAACATGATCATCATACTATCATTGAATTCATATACATATCCTTTGCATCATAATCATACCTTAACCTTCACATCTTGCCTTTCAAGGCCATGGATCACATTCACCCACACACCTTAGATCAATACAATTAGGCAAAAGTAATAACATAATATCAATATTCTATATTCATATACACATAAACAATTCACATACTTCATAATCAACCACTTCCCAATCACAAATCAAAACATAGGAATTTGGGGGGAAACATGGGTTCTAGGAAGAAATCATCTCACTTCATCTTGAAATTCACAATTCATTCATATTTCAATGCAATAAATCCTTTGGAAAACGTTTAGAATTGAACCCATGCATAGATTGAAATCTAGGGTTCTTGGGGAAACATCAGAGACTTGAAATCAACTTTGAAATTGGATCCTTGAATGAAACTAAGTCAAGGATGAATACTACCATACCATTTATTGAAGAATCCCATGAAAATCTCTTGAAAAACTTGAAGTCTTGACCTTGCAAGCTTGAATCCTTCACCTTCAATGGAGGTTTCTAGAGAGAACTTTTGGAGTGGAGGGGAGGTTTTGATTTTGGGTTTTGAAGTAATGAGTTGTAAATGTGTTTTAATACATTAAAAACCCCTAAAATATATTAATAAACCAATAATAACTATCCATTAACTCAATAAACCAAGGGAAGAATTTACCAAACCACCCTCAACTTGGCCGAGATTTTGACAGCACACAGGTGCAAACCACGAACCCTCCATCCACGAACCGTGGATGGGTTCACGCCCCATTCTTTAATATCATGATTTATGACTAAGACATGGTTTTGGGGACCTTGACCTACGGAGGCCATCCACGGAGCGTGGATGGACCTACAGGGCATAGGTTCCCTTCCGTAGCTCATCACAAAAAAACAACTTTTTGGTTTCTTTGGGGTCTTGGGGGTTAGGCTTTAGGGTCCTCCTCAAGGACCCTTGGGGTGGTCCTTGGGGAGTCATACCTTGACGTTTAAGCCCTAAGCCCCTCAATCTAAGCTTGGGACAATATTTTACAACATGAAAACCCTCAACAACTCCAACACACACTAGTTAGGCTCTAGTTTCACTTATTCGTTTTACGGGTCGTTACAAAAGTTAAGTTTTAACTCAAAATAACTACCTCAGAATATTTAAAGAACCATTTACTAGCCAAAGTGGCAACTCAAGTCTCAGATATCAATAACTCAAATGAACAAGACTCATGAACTATGTTTATCTATCTATGAAGCTTTTAATACTATGAGGGATGTTAGGACTGGACCCTCGATTATCCTAACAAAATTGAAATGATAACATAATAAAAGGTTCCCTCAGGAAGCAAGGAGGCTCACCAAATGACTATGGAACTCGACTGGATCAACGAAGTGTTGGATGTTTATCATGGCTACCTATATCTGCATCATAAAAGATACAGGACAAATGAATAAGTACATGGAATGTATGAGAATGTGAGGAGAAATTTAAAAAAAGATATAAGCTTGAACTTCAACTTGAACTGAAAGAAACACTTACCTCGTCTCAACTCAACTCAACTCAGGGATATAAAGCAGTAGTAAAGAATGCATTATAAAGAAAGGATTTTTAAACAGCAGATAACAACTTCATGTATTTAAAAATACAATATACTCATTATGTATGCAAGAATACAAAATAAACTGTGTTTGTATATGAAAATACAAAATAGACTATGTGGGAGATTCTCTAACCGACAACCATCGTTATGAGCTATTTGATGATTCAACGTCCAGCCCACGCTACCAGAACTGTCCTATACTTTGTCGGGGTATAGAACCTACTACTAAGTGGATCCACTAGTCTATGTTAAAAAACAATAAGAAATCATCTAAAAAGTATGACCCTATCTACCCACGTTGGCTATATGGCTTATGGGGCTGTGAGTTATATGAACTCTCCCCCGTATTATATTGGTGATCAATATTACTCCCAAAATATACTAGCTCATATGTTTTTTAAAAACATAACTCTTTCTGTGGTTGGAGATTATTACTCAAAAATCTTTCTCTTAAAAGAGACGGTACTCAGAACTACTAATGAAAACTCTTTTGGAAATCTGTGTTTCCTCTTTGCTTAAATGTGAAAAGATTTACTCTTGGGAATACTTAGTATTCGTATATCACTTTAAACAAAATCAATGAAACTCTACTCTTCCTCAAATTAAAATACTCAAGTCTTAAAACAAGTTTAAAAGGTTTGCAAAAGACTTCTCAAGGGACTCGAAAGAACTTTCAAAGACTTAACTCTTAGCTCTACCTTGAATTTCAACTTATGGGTTCAAGGTTATGATTCATGTTATGGATTATCTCTCGATGTTTATACGTACCTTAGAGTGTATAAATCAATTATAATACATAGATACTATTTGAGGGAACTCATATGGAAAGATGGACGAAAGGGTAGAGGACCTGGCGACCCTGGTGCACTGAGTGGCACAGCGTGCCAGACCATGAACTACAGGAGGAAGGTTAGGGTGCACTAAGTGTCACGGCGCCCCAGGAGTCAAACCATAGACCCTTTTCTCTGGCGCGGTGCGCCAGTCCCCTGCCTAGAAAATCTGACGAAATTTCTTACTCATTTTTCGACCCTAATTCGCCTAGAATAGAATGGTTTCTTTCCCAATCACTTAGATTCAAGTACCCAAAATTAGTATACATTAATTCACTCGAAACTACCCTCAATAACTCAAAATTATCTCAAGAAATCATCAATCCATCCTAATTCAAAAACGGAATATAGTACTTTCAAGAAACTAATCAAGAACTCAAATTCTTCAACTTCAAGAACGAAACTATGTTGAAAATAACATGGTTGGCGTGTGGGTGAATTAACCCAACACTATGAGAACTAACATACCTCTTAGGGATTAAACCCTTGGAGAAAATCCGTAAGAAAACCTTAAGAGCTTGACAAACGCTTGAATCTTCTCCTCTTTTCTCCTCTTCTTGAACTACTCAAAACCTTAGCGTATTTTAGGATATGTAAAACTGAACCAAATTTTAAACCCCTAAATATTAATAAATTTTGTTTTAATCTGATTGGGTAAGGAAAAGACCAAAATACCCCTCTTAAATCCGGGTAACTTTCCTTAAATAGACATCCTGACTTCAAATGGGCATATCTCCCTCATACGAGCTTAAAAATTAGCAAACATGGTGGCATTGGAAAGAGGATTCCAAAACCTTTCATTTGATATCTTATGGGCCACCTAACTCATCCTGTGCTGGGATATGCCCCTATCTAACCTTAACAAAACTAAAAACTAAATATAAAGACTAAAATGAAAAACATGTCTATTGTCCTCAAAGTATGAGGACTCACTACTGAAGATGCTGATTTCGGACCGAGAACGAATATAAGTGTGATCTGGATGTTGAGTACATGTACCTACATCATGAAAGGATGTAGCGCAGAGTATGCATCAGTACTTGGAATGTACTAAGCATGCAAGATATAGATACTAAGTTGACCAAATATATGTAAGCTGGACAAAGCATAACTGAGCATTAACATAAACTGAGCAGGAATGTAAATACTGAAACATAACTAAAGCTAAACTGAATGCAATGACCAAGTGAAAATCATGAACATGACATGGTAAACTGAATACTGAAGTATATACTAAAAAACTGGTCAAATGCACTAGGAGTCTGACTGTGGGAGCTATTATTAACTGATATAAAACCATGTGAGCTAAACATGGAGTTCGATGTATACTCCCCATCGAGAGGACCCAATATACCTTGCCAGGGGTATAAAGGCATGACTGGCCTGATCACTAAATCTGACGCCCAACAGAGGGGACTTATACTCCTACGGGGGCACGCAATCTGGGACTATGAGGATACATTGAACCTTAGTCCAACTCGATCCTAAGTCTACTCCCAACTGAATATGTATATGATTGAAATGTGACTAAAATAGTGAATAGCTCAAACATGTTAACTGAGAATGCAACATTTATATACTGATAATGTGACATTCGAAATCTGAAGCATGGTTATGTGTTTAACTGACCTACCAAGTATAATTCGTGAACTAAGAGAATTTATACAAACTAGGGTTTAGAGTTTCATAAAAGGAATTAAGCAAACTTTCCAAGAAACAAGCTATTTTGATTTAGGATGTTACAATAGCTAAATCACAGTAAATATCCAAGGTTTTAGAAACCCTAGATCTAGACAAGATATTGAGAATCAAGGAACTGGCTGAATTCTAGGAACCTAGTGGATGAAAGGAACCCACTAGTGAAATTCCATATACCTGGTGACGAAATCTACAAAGAAATCCTTTGGATTTCAGGGCTAACCTTGAAGAACACTGTTGCTTGTTCTTGGGAGGTTTGGTCGACTTTTTCCTCTTCTTTTCGCTCCAAGTTTTGATGATTTTTGGAGAATGAGGGTTCTTGGTAAGTCTGACTAAGTTATTAAGCTTAGATTGAGTAAAACGACATAGTTTAAGGACCTCAACGCATAGGAAAAAGACATAAATGACCCTACTTTAAAAGTTGACGAAGGTCATCCACGGAGGGACCTACAGACCATCGTTTGGACTACCAACTGTCGACTGTGGTCGTGATTCATGGTCTGCCCGATAGACTTCACTAAAACGAGCATAACTTTTTACTCGAAGCTCGGATTTTAGCAAACTTGGTGGCGTTGGAAATAAGATTCAATTATCTTTAATTTGATATGTCGTGGGCCACCTAATTCATTTTTTGCTAAAACATATGACCATTTGAAGTTAACACAACAGACAAATCCCTTTAATTGGCTGTTGACCCTCACCTACGGTTAGACCTATGGTCTGTAGGTCCAACCACGGACCGTACCGATCGACCCTAGGTGGGATCATAGATCATCAACATTTGGGCCTTAACAATGAAACCCCACCTATGGTCCGTGGTTCTAACTACGGTCTGTGCATGGTTATGTCGGTACTCGCACCAGCTTTTCTGAAAACTAGGATTTTCTTCATTTTGAGGTCCAAGGTGTTACATTATCCCCCCCTTGGGAACATTCTTTCTCGAATGAACTCTAAAAAAGTTGAGTATGGAGGGAAGGAGCTGCAATCCCTACCGCTAAGTACTAGAAACTGATATCCAACTGAACTGAGTTCCAAGAACATTCAAATATGTTGAAATGCAAGAATAACTGAGGGAACAAGATTCTAAGACTGAATTACACAAGAGCAAACTGAGAGACTGGAGAGGAACTATTACCTCAAGCTGAAACAGAATCAGAAGGAAAGAGGTGAAAATACGTGGCCATCATGGTTGCTTCTGTTTCCCAAGCAACTCCCTCTACGGACTGACTCCTCCACAAAACCTTCACTAAAGTGACTTCCTTATTCCTCAACCTAAGAACCTGACAGTCAAGAATTTCAACACGCACCTCTACATAAGTGAGACTATCCTTCATAGCCACACTCTCGAATGGTACTATTGATGCTGGATCACCCACACACTTCTTCAACAAGGAAATGTGAATGACTGGATAAACCACTGCTAGTTTTGCTGGCAACTCTAACTCATAAGCCACATTACCAACCTTTTTCAGGATTGTGTAAGGACCTACATATCTAGGACTGAGCTTCTCTTTCTTTCCAAATCTCATCACCACCTTCACAGGTGACACGTTTAGGAAAACCCAATCATCGATATGAATCTCTAAGTCCCTTCTCCTCACATCTGCATAGGACTTCTGACGACTCTAAGCTATTTTTAGTCTATCTCTGATGAGATGAACTTTCTCCATACCTCATGAACTGAATCTGGACCAATCAAGGTTGCTTCACCTACTTCAAACCAACCAATCGGAGACCTACATCTATGCCCATATAGAGCCTCATACGGGGCCATCTGAATACTGGAATGAAAGCTATTATTATAGGAGAACTCTATGAGAGGTATGTGATCATCCCAACTGCCCTTGAAATCAATCGCATAAGCTCTCAAATGTCCTCTAAGGTCTAAATGGTACTTTCTACCTAACCATCCATCTATAGATGAAATGTTTTACTAAGATTTACCTGAGTACCAAGACCTTTCTGAAACGATTTCCAAAAATAAGAAGTAAAATAAGGACCTCTATCTGAGATGATAGATAAGGGAACCCCATGCAACCTGACTATCTCATTGATATAGAGTTTGGCGTAGTCCTCCGCTAAATCTAAAGTCTTGACAGCCAAGAAATGAGCGGACTTAGTGACTCTATCCACTATCATCCAAATGGAGTCATGTTGTCTGCGAGTAAGAGGTAAAACTATAGTAAATTCCATGTTTATCACTTCCCACTTTCATGTAGGAATGTTAATCTCTTGAGTCATACCTCCTAGTTTCTGGTGTTCTACCTTAACCTATTGACAGTTAGGACACTTAGACACGAAATCTTTTATGCCCATCTTCGTGTCGTTCCACCAAAAGACTTCCCACAGATCAAGGTACATCTTAGTGGCACCTAGATGAATGGAACACCTATAGTTATGAGCTTCTGTAAGGATCTGCTGCCTCAAATCACCCACATTAGGAACACATAAGTGACCATGGTACCGAAGCACACCATCTCCCATTTGGAAGAAAACCTCAACTTTCTGTTGATGAACTACACCTTTTAACTGAAGTAATATAGGATCACTATCTTGTTTTTCCTTAACATCTGCTACCAATGAAGATTCTGATCCATTCTGAACGATCACCCAACTATCTAACGCTACAAAAAAAATGTGAATTACATAGGGATTTTCCTGGGGATTAGTATGAAAATCCGCCGGAAACTTATTTTCCTGCTAATTTTCAGATTAATCCCCATGTAATTCATGGTTTTCTTCTAGTGTAATGTGTTTGTAAGGCAAACTCCTAAGCGAGCAAGTTGGTGAACATCTTTGGCTAGCTCTTTCCTTTCTTCCTCAACATGTGCTACACTACCCATGGACAACCTGTTGAGAGAATCATCCACTACATTGGCCTTACCCAGATGGTACAACACATTCATGTCATAATACTTGAGGAATTCAAGCCATCTCCTCTGACGAAGATTAAACTCTTTCCGAGTGAACACATACTGAAGGTTTTAATGATCTGTGAATACATCAGCATGAACACCATACAAGTAGTGTCTTCAAATCTTTAGGGCAAATACTACAGGTGCAAGCTTGAGGTCATGAGTCGGGTAGTTCTTCTCATGAACCTTAAGCTGTCAAGAAGCATAAACTATGACCTTACCTCGCTGCATCAACACACAACCTAGGCTGACCCTGGATGCATCACAATAATCACATAACTACCTGAACCATCTGGTAGAGTCAAGACCGGAGTTGTAGTCAACCTAGTCTTCAGTTCTGAGAAGCTTTTCTCACACTCATCAGACAACTAAAATTTGACCCTCTTCTAAGTCAACTTGGTCAATGGGGGAGTTATGGATGAAAATCCTTCAACAAATCTCCTGTAATAACCGGCCAAACCCAAGAAACTCCTGATATCAGGTGGGGAGGTGAGTCTGGGCTAGTGTTGCACTGCCTTAATTTTCTGAGAATCCACTCGAATCCCTTCGCTGGATAACACATGACCAAGGAAAGAGATGGACTGTAACCAGAATTCACATTTGCTAAACTTAGCAAATAGTTGGCGATCTTTGAGAGTTTGGAGGACAACTCTCAGATAAGTCGCATGCTCTTCCTCACTTCGAGAATAAATAAGGATATCATCAATAAATACAATAACGAACAAGTCCAATACTATTTGAACACCCTGTTCATTAAGTCCATGAAAGCTGCATAAGCATTTGTTAGTCGAAAAGACATAACTACAAATTCATAATGACCATACCGAGTTCTAAAAGTTGTCTTCAAAATGTCACTATCTTTGACTCTGAGTTGATGATAGACGGATCTGAGGTCTATTAGTAACTAGCACCCTGAAGCTGGTCAAACAAGTCATCAATCCTGGGGATGGGATACTTATTCTTGATGCTGATTTTGTTCAATTGCCGATAGTCAATGTAAATTCTGAGAGCACCATATTTATTTTTCACGAACAGCACTGGATCACCCCATGGAGAGATACTAGGTCTGATGAATCCCGTATCTAGAAGGTCTTTCAACTACTCTTTCAATTCCTTAAGCTCGGTTGAAGCCATTCTGTAAGGAGGAATCAAAATAGGTTGGGTATCGAGGAGATCTATTCTAAAGTCGATTTCCCTTTCGATAGGAACTCCGAAAAGATCTTCTAGAAACTCATTTACTACTGAGACTAACTCAAGAGTTGGTGTTTCAAAGTTTGAATCCTTAACCCAAATAAGATGATAGATATACTATTTGGAAATCATTTTTCTGACCTTACGGTAAGAGATGAATCGACCCATAGGCAGTGAGCTACTACCCTTCCATTCTAAGACTGGCTAGTTGTGAAACTGAAATCGAATGATTCTAGTTCTACAATCGACTGAGGCATAATAGGAATGTAATCAATCTATGCCTAGAATGATATCGAAATCTACCGTTTCTAACTTTACAAGATCTACTGAGGTGACTTTCTGAAAGACAGTGACAGGGCACTTTCTGTATACCCATCTAGCTATAACTGGGTCACAACTGGAGTAGAGACAGAGAAGGGTTCTGGAAGAGTTTCTGGACTAACACCGAAGTTTACTGCTATATAAGAAGTTAAAAAAGACAGTGTAGCCCATGTATCTAACAATGCATAAACATCTAAATGAAAGAATTGTATCTTACTAGTGACCAAATCAGGAGAATCTTCCAGGTCCTGGCGAGCTTGGAAAGCATACAACTTATTCTGGCATTGACTGCCACCTGTACCAGATGAAATACCATGATGAGTTAGGCAACCTGCTGGTGCTGCTGGAGGTGTAGACTGAGCCCTATTGTTGTTACCTCCTTGCCCCTGCCTGGAAGAAGGGAATTCCTTCAACCTATTGCCAGAATGACCACACCCAAAGCACCCTTCCTTGCCTGCAAGACACTTGCCCGAATGGTTCTTACCACACTTTAGACAAGTTGGGTAAGTCATGTTACCTGAAGCACTCCCTTGAGACTTAGAGCATGATGCCCTACCTTTCTGATCTTGTCGAAACCTGGGGGATGGAGCACTAGCTGATGAAGATGTTAGGGCTGTAGACCTCTGGTGAAACTGCGAGCGAATTCCACCGTCCAACTTTTATTGTGAGTACTCATAATTCCCTATTCTGGCATTTTTGTTGTCCTTAGTCAATTCCCTAAGCTTATCTCCCTCATTCTGCTGAGCATGAGCCATTAGTCTAGAGATATCCATATACCCTAGAAGCATAGCATTCCTGCACCCAGTCTTCACCAGATCGGATACCCCAAACAATGACTTACTCATTTGTGCCCTTGGATCGGCAACCATGTGTGGAGCATACCTGGATAGCTGGGTGAACTTCAGCCCATACTCTTGGACCGACATAGAACCCTGCTTCAAGTTTAAAAACTCTTGTGCCTTAGCTTCTATCAATTCCCTTGGGAAGAACCTGAGCTCCAGTAAAACAATCTTAAGTCATAGGAGCTGCATCTGCACCCCTGTTATATTTCTACTGAGTGAACCAGATATAAGCCATATCCTTCAGTTGATAGGATGCTAACTTAACACTCTCAGTTCCATTCACTTGCATTACTCCAAGGATTTTCTTAACCTCATCAATGAAGTTATGTGGGTCCTCACCAACCTTTGACCCTAGAAACTCAAATGGATTCATCCAAACAACTTCTTGAACCCTAGCTGCAGTTGATCCACTATTTATGTTAATAGGAGTTGAACATGATGATTGTTCTTATTGGCCACACTCTAAACCAAGAGTTGTATAACATTCCAAAATTCTGCATTCATAACCTCATGGTTTGGGACTAGAGGAACTACGTTAGCATTGTATTCATTAGCATTCTCTGTGTTAGCTCTACGAGGAGGCATGATGTGAAATGCATAACGACGGCAGATTAGAAAGGAGAAGTTGGATCATACCCACGCACGATAAAAATAACAAAGAAAGTGAAGTCTTTCTTAAAACACTTCATGGACTCCCTCTCATAGATATGGTGCACTTAACACCTATGAAGGAGACTCTACTTAGTGTGACTTTCAGATATCCTAGGACTCTTGAACTTAATACTCTGATATCAAGTTTTTCACGCCTCGAGGCTACCCCCTTGACGTAACACGGGACCTAGGATCACGAGTGACCCCAAGCTAACATGTGTATGGCATATATCAAGCATACTAAGAATCACTAAATAAGACATGTATTATGCGGAAGGTAAAACCTGGACAACTGAAAGTGGGGAATACCCAACTAGTCTGAATGTATAAAACATATTAAGAGTTTAATAACTAAAAGATTAAACTTAACAATTCAAGTTGATTCTACTACTATGTCTGAAAAGCCTCAAACTAATGTCGAGTTGTTAGGTCATGCCCCCAACTAAACCTAACAAAACTGAAAATCGAATATAAAGACTAAAATGAAAAGCACGTCTATTGTCCTCAAAGTATGAGGACTAACCACTGAAGCTGCTAATTTCAGACCGAGAATTGATCTAAGCGTGATCTAGAAGCTGAGTACTTGAACCTACATAATGAAAGGATGTAGCGCAGAGTATGCGTCAATACTTGGAATGTACTGATTATGCAAGATATTGATACTAAGCTGAATAAATATATGTAAGCTGAACAAAGCATAACTGATCAATGACATAAACTGAGCAAGAATGTATATACCGAAACATAACTGAAAAGCTAAACAGAATGCAATGACCAAGTGCTAATCATGAACATGACATAGTAAACTGAATACTAAAGTATATACTGAAAACCTAGTCAAATGCACTATGAGTCTGACTGTGGGAGCAACTATTAATTGACATAAAACCACGTGAGCTAAACGTGGAGTCCGATGTATACGCCTCATTGAGAGGACCCAATATACCTTGCCAGTGGTATAAAGGCATGAATGGTGTGATCACTAAATCTGATGCCCAACAAAGGGGACTTATACTCCTATGGGGCACGTAGTTCTGGGACTATGAGGATACGCTGAACCCTAGTCCAACTCGGTGCTAAGTCTACTCCTAACTGAATATGTATATGACTGAAATATGATTGAAATACTAAATAGCTCAAACATGGTAACTGAGAATGCTACATTTATATACTGATAATGTGACATTCGAAATCTGAAGCATGGTTATCTATTTAACTGACCTAGCAAGTATAATTTGTTAACTAAGAGAATTTATACAAACTAGGTTTCTGAGTTTCATAAAATGAATTAAGCAAACTTTCCAAGAAACAAGCTATTTCGATTTAGGATACTACAATAGCTAAATCACAGTAACTATCCAAGGTTTTAGAAACCCTAGGTCTAAACAAGATATGGAGAATCAAGTAACTGACTAGATTCTAAGGACCTAGTGGATGAAAGGAAACCACTAGTGAAATCCCACATACCTGGTGACGAAATCTACAGAGAAATCCTTTGGATTTTGGGGTAAAATCTTGAAGAACACTGTTGCTTGTTCTTGGGAGGTTTAGTTGACTTTTTCCTCTTCTTTTTGCTCCAAGTTTGGATGATTTTTGGAGAATGAGGGTTTTGGGTAGGTCTGACAAATTTATTAGGTTTACACTGGGTAAAATGATGTAGTTTAGGCATTAAATGACGTAGTTTAAGACCTAAATGACCCTAACTTAAAAGCTAACGAAGGCCATCCACGGAGGGACCTACGAACCATCATTTGGACTACCAACCGTTGACTGTTGTCGTGGTTCGTGGTCTCCCCGACAAATCTTCACTAAAATGAGCATAACCCTTTACTCGGAGCTGGGATTTTAGCAAACTTGATGGTGTTGGAAAGAGGATTCAATTATCTTTAATTTGATAGGTCATGGACCACCTAGTTCATTTTGTTCTAAAAGATATGACCGTTTGAAGTTGACACAATAGCCAATTCCCTCCAATTGGCTACTGACCCTCACCTACGGTCTGTAGGTCCAACCACAGACCATACTGGTCGACCATGGGTGGGATCAGAGACCATCAACATATGGTATGTGGTTCTACCTATGGTCCATGGGTGGTTCCTTCGGTCTGGCACCAGCTTTTCTAAAAACTAGGATTTTCCTCATTTTGAGGTCTGAGGTGTTACAATAGCCAACTTTATGGCTAAGTGTCTTAACTGACAACAGGTTAAGGTAGAACACCTGAAACCAGGAGATATGACTTAAAAGATTCAAATTCCCACTTGGAAGTGGGAAGTGATAAACATGGACTTCATTACAAGTCTACCTCGTACTCGCAGACAACATGACTCAATTTGGATGATAGTGGACAGAGTCACTAAGTCAACTCACTTCTTGGCACTCAAGACTACAGATTCAGCAGAGGACTATGCAAAACTCTACATCAATGAGATAGTCAGGTTGCATGGGGTTCCCTTGTCTATTATCTCAGATAGAGGTCCTTAGTTTACATCTCATTTCTGGAAATTGTTTCAGAAAGGTCTTTCTACTTAGGTAAATCTCAGTACAACATTTCATCCGTAGATGGATGGTCAAGCAGAGCGTACCATTCAGACCTTAGAGGACATGCTGAGAGCTTGTGTGATTGATTTCAAGGGTAATTGGGATGATCACCTACCTCTCATAGAATTCGCTTATAATAATAGCTTTCATTCCAGTATTCAGATAGCCCTGTACGAGGCACTATACGGGCGTAAATGCAGGTCTCTGCTTGGATGGTTTGAAGTAGGTGAAGCAGCCTTGATTGGGCCAGATTCGGTTCATAAGGCTATGGAGAAATTTCAGCTCAGAGTCGTCAGAGGTCCTATGCAGATGTTAGGAAAAGGGACTTAGAGTGTGAAATCGATGATTGGGTTTTCCTAAAAGTGTCACCCATGAAAGCGGTGATGAGATTTGTCACAAAGGGAAAGGTCAGTCCTAGGTATGTAGGTCCTTACAAAATCCTAAAAAGGGTTGTTAATGTGGCTTATGAGTTAGAGCTACCAATATAACTAGCAGCAGTTCATCAAGTCTTTCACATTTCCTTGTTAAAGAAGTCTGTGAGTTATCTGGCATCGATAGTATCTTTATAGAGTGTGGCTGTGAAGGATAGCCTCACCTATGAGGAGATTCTAGTTGAGATTCTTGGCCGTCAGGATCGTAGGTTGAGAAATAAGAAAGTCGCTTCATTAAAGGTTTTGTGGAGGAGTCAATTCGTAAAGGGAGCTACTTGGGAAGCAGAGGCAGCCTTGAGAGCCAAATATCCTCGCCTCTTTCCTTCTGATTCAGTTTCAGCTTGAGGTACAAGTTCCTCTCTAGTCTCTCAGTTTACTCTTGTGTAATTCAGTTTCAGTATCTTGTTCTCTCAGTTATTCTTGCATTTCAGCATATCTGTATGTTCACAAAACTCAATTCAGTTAGATATCAGTTTTTAGAAATCAGTTGGTAGGGATTTTAGTTGTATCCCCCAAACTCAGCCTTCTTAATCTTCATTCGAGGATGAATGATCTCAAGAAGAAGATATCGTAACACCTTTGGATTTATCTAAGACTGAACAAGAGAAAAATGGTAAACCACGGAGGGGTTCGTTGGCCGTGAACAGGACCACGACCTGTCACCCTCATCGTGGTTCATATCCAGCCGGGCTAGGAGGGCCACAGAGCCATCCACGGTCCGTGGAATCCCATACGGTCCGGTCCGTCAACTGGCCCGTGAAATTGACCCAGTACAACCACAACTACTATGAAGAACCACAGTGGCCTATACGGCCCGTGGAAACTCACATTGTCCGTCAAGTGGACCGTGAAGGGAACATGTCAGCCTTCAAGTTTTGGTTCAACTTTATACGGTCATATCATTTAGCACAAAATGAATTAGGTGGCCCATGAACTATCCAATTAAAGATAATTTAGTCCTCTTTCACCGAGTTTGCTAAAATCCAAGCTCGAAGTAAAAATTAACACTCATTTCAGTAGAGCCCTATTGGGCAGGGACACAAACCACGACCCAGTTGACAGGCAATGGTTCAAATGACGGTCCGTCAGTGGCCTCGTGAAGGGCCTTCATAAGCTTTTAAATCAGGCTCATTTTGGTCTTTCCTCTATGCTTTTGGAACATAAACCACGTCGTTTGATGCCTAAACTACCTCGTTTTACTCCATCTAAGCCTAATAATCTAGCAAGAACCTACCCAAAACCCTTATTCTCAAAACAATCATCGAAATTAGAACAAAAAGAAGGGTAAGAGACACCAGTTCTTCTAAGAACAAGCAGAGGTGTTCTTCAAGTTTAGCCCCAAAATCCAAAGGATATCTCTGTAGATTTTGTCACCATGTATGTGGGATTTCACTAGTGGGTTCCTTTCACCCATTAGGTCCCTAGAACTTAGTTAGTTCTTCAGATTCTCATAAACTGTTCAGACCTAGGGTTTCTAGATTTTTAAGATTTATTGTGATTACGGTTCCTTTGATCTAAATGACTTGTTTCTTGATAATTTTAGTATAATTTAATGAATAGAACTCAGAACCGTAGCTTGTGTAAATTTATCCTAGTTCATGAATTATACTTGCTAGGTCAACCAGACAGAAATTCATGCTCAGATTTCGAATGTTATATTCTCAGTATATAAATGTTGCATTCTTAGTTAGCATGTCAGTTTTGAGCTATTATGTATTTAGTGCATTTTAGCTTCAGAAATATTCAGTTGGGAATAGGCTTAGCACCGAGTTGGACGGGGGTTCAACGTACCCTCAAAGTCTTAGAACTACGTGCCTACATAGGTGTATAAATCCCCTCAGTTAGGCATCACTTTTAGTGTTCAAGCCATAGTCATGCCTTTATACCCCTGGCAAGGTATATTGGGTCCTCTTGATGGGGCTATACATCGGACTTCACGTTTAGCTCATGTGGTTTATGTCGGTTAGTAGTAGCTCCAACAATCAAACTCTTAGTGCATCTGCCATGTTTTCAGCAGTTACTTCAGTATATAGTTCATCATGTTATCTTCATGGTTAGTATTTGGTCATTGTATCCAGTTTATCTTTCAGTTATACTTCAGTACATATTTAATTCCTTGTTCAGATTATATCATTGCTCAATTATACATTATTAAACTTATAT
This sequence comes from Solanum acaule, assembly GCA_036250505.1. Taxonomy (NCBI): domain Eukaryota; kingdom Viridiplantae; phylum Streptophyta; class Magnoliopsida; order Solanales; family Solanaceae; genus Solanum; species Solanum acaule. Next base: position 22,472 of record JAJOOR010017236.1, read on the forward strand.
ACTTTGTTCAGCTTAGCATATCTATATCTTACATGCTCAATACATTCCAAGTATTGACGTACACTTTGTGCTACATCATTTCATAATATAGGTTCAAGCACTCATTATCAAGATCACTCTTAGATCGATTCTCGATACGACTCCAGCAACTTCAGTGGTGAATTCTCATACTTCGAGGAAAATAGACAGTCTTTTTATTTTAGTCTTTATTTCTAGTTTTCAGTTTTGTTAGAGTTAGCTGGGGCCGTGTACCAGCAACTCGACTCAGTTAGAGGTTTTTCAGACATAGTAGTAGATTCAGCTTAAGTTGTTAAGTGATTGTGACATTCATCACTAAACTCTTGTTATTTATATTTACTTTAGACCCATTTGGGCTTTATTCCCTCTTCAGATATCAATTGATTTAGCCACCGCATAGTACATGTTTTACTTAGTTATTCTCAGTATGCTTGATATATGCCAGACTCAGAGTTAGCTTGGGGTCACTCATGATCCTAGGTCCCGTGTTACGTCTAGGGGGTAGCCTCGGGGCGTGACATCACCCGCCCTGCACAACTTTAAAACTGCCCCTCCCCGCATAGCCTTAAACACACCCCACCGTGCATCCGCCCCGTCCCATTCTCATCTCTAAAGACGTTTAACAAGTTCCTATCCAATTTTAATTTCTTGAAAAATATAGATGCTTAAAGCCACAAACATAACATTAAAGAGTTAAACATTAAGCAAATAAAATCTTGAGTTGTCTATCTAGAAATTAAACTTTATTTCCCAAATAGGCGGTCAAATATTTTAAACTATATGCTAAAGTCATCTTCTCCCCTTTTTTTTTTAACGGAAACAAACACTTCTTTATATACCGATATTTCACTTATCACCTAGCCAGATTTATTCAAGTTTCAATAACTAAAAAGTAATGTAGCAACCTAATTGAAACTAAAAATAAAATAAAACTAAAATAAACTCCCACCTTGCAACCCGTTTGAAATTTAAATTAACCTTAACACCCATGTTATTTTATAAAAGGAAAGATAAATATTTTGGTGCGTGAGTTATGTTATCAAATTTTGATCCTTGTATTATTCACATATAACTTTTAATAAATATATAATGTATATTTGGTCCTTAAAATTGACGGAAGTTGAGTGCTTAACAAAATTATCATAAAATTGAAAAATGGCCAAAAAGAACCTTGAACTATTAGGGGTGTGTCCGCACCCTATCAGGACGAGAAAGAAAGGATTTATTGAACTATTAGGGGGGGGGGGGGTGTTTGGTCCAACAATACTGTTGAACTATTAAAAATAGGATAAAAGTGCCTTCCTTGTTAGCAAATTGTCCCAATTATACCCCAATTCGGACCTCCAAGTGTCATGTATACCCTATGAAAACTTTTTTATTATTATTGAGATTGGACTCCACCTTGACAAAAGGTTGCCCTCATTTATTCAGTTTTATGGACAAAAACTATACATCTAAGTTAATTAGGATTAAATATTCATAATTGTATAACAAAGGGGCCAAAATTGAAATAACATAACAATTCAGTGACCATTATTGATTTCATGCCCCAAATTCGAGGAGTGCAATTGACATCTTATGCCAACACATAGACCTGAACTGACGTTGCTGAACTATTTTCTAATGGCACATAGAAGCAACAAACACTAAAAAAAGAAACAAGTATATCTCTGCTAAAAATAAGCCCTCGAACAGAAAGGCCCCAGTCAACATCTCTACAAAGAAAACAGCTACACCCACAATTTATATAAAAACCATAAACAACTAGGAGAAAGCCTATTAAAACAATCAAGGCCACCATGGTATCTAAGAAAGCATAAACATAATAGAGGTCATCAAAGTTGCCATGATCACTATACAAAGGTTGAAAACATGTATGTAAATAACCAACGCATCAAATGGCTATAAAATTTAATCCTGGTCACCAACAAACAAGGCCAACATGGCCATAAAAACGTGGCTAAGCAACCCAAAGCGGTAGTGTAAAAGACTTTATGAATACAATATTACTTGGACGAGACAAGGCCTTGAAGTACCCAAAAACTATAAACAAGAAAACAAGCAAACCTCTATGACTCTGGAAACCCCTAGAAGAAATGAGCTAGATTATTAGCTGGATAGGTGACTGTGCTACTCGACAATTTTGTCTGGTCCTCACTCAGGATTTGCAGGCATGAATGCGGTGCCCCCAAGCAAGTGGTTTCAATATAAAATAATGTATCGAGCCTGTAAGACAAACTGAAAGTTGAAACTGAAGTATAAGGACCAAACGAAAGGGGTATGGTTGAAACACAAGTACAATACCTTATCTCCTTATAACAAGACAATTAAAATACACAAGAAGCAATAACATGGCCCCTTTAAGCTCGAGAGGTAAACCACACACAATCACTATAAGTCCTAACGAGCGCAAACAGTCACACTATATATCCATATCAGCCTTTTTACCTAGATCCCACTAATAATATGATCTAAACTGTTTGTATATTCATGTGTTGTGAATCAATGCATTTTTTAGACTCTGTGGTACAATTCATATATGTTGTATCGTAGGTACAACATTCCCATCCTGTAGGTACGGTCTACCCGACTCATAGGCACGATCTATTGGCCTGTACATGTGGTCTACCCGGCTTGTAGGCTCAGTCTACCTGGTCCGTAGGAACAGTTTAACAAGAACACTGCAGTGTTACTATCTGCTAAGGTCAAAACAAGCTCATAGGCGGCAACAAGACGATGAAACATTACAATAATAACAAATAATCATAATTGATCAAAATACAATTGTAACATGATTTTCTAGGCCACTAAGAAAAGAGTGAAGTGTCATTGATAGACATTATATCATGTTTTGGTAGCCAACTCAATAGGACAAGGCTACAGGTCAAGAAATTAAAATGTACCGGCCATAGCAAGCTGAGACCAATAGGATCATCCCAGTAGAGAAATTGTAGCCTTGACATACATTTTAACTGAATCCCCAACGTTGCCTTTAAGAAGCTTGGCAAACCAAAGGTAATGCAATTATGCGAGAATCAACTAGGCTGCAAAAATGATCCATAACTAATCGATAAGGCGTTAAGGTCATCATCACGAGCAGACCACTTTTATCTCAACAAACAAAGTCACAATCTCAAAATAGCTAGTAGCTAATAACAACAACACGAATATTTCAGCCTCTCACAAGAGCGGCAAGCTCCGAAGTAATATAACAAGGCGCACTTCGTGACATTCAATTGATAACCTCCGTATGCAACACCTAAAAGTGGCGCACCAATCTCTCATCTGTCCATAACTTTATGGGGTCACTTCATAGCTGGTTTAAGCTACATCTAATGCAATAATTTTATATGTTTGATTTGCAAATAGGATCAAAGTTATTCATGTACTAATTTTATACAACGTTTGGTTAGTAACTTTTTAAATATTATATAAAAGTTATTCATGTATTAGTTTTATACAATGTTTGGTTGGTAAGTTTTCAAGAGGTGGGAAGATATCAACGATAGATAAGTTGATATCGAGGACGTCAAGCATGACTTCATCTTTGAGTGGAGAAGATTCGACGTTACTATCAATGATGTTCCAAGATCTGGAGGTGTAATTTAGTGACCGAAAGAGTTGTCTTCCAATGGCGGATGTGAATTCGCCATCAGATTAGTTCAACTTTCCAGCAATAAAATCTCATTTGCATATATTTGTATGTGAAGAGTTTTTTGATAGATTAAAGAACATTTTTGTTTAAGAATTCTTTAGAGATATTGTTCTCTTCGTTGGATGTCTCGATCCGCTGGTCGCCGGAGTTCACTGGATTTGGTTCATCACAGTATTGAAAAGAGTAAAGTAAAGATTTGTTGAAAATATTCAAAGTCTTAAAACTTCTTTCAACTTTTGACGAAAAAATTGAAAATGTCATGGAGTCGCCACTTTATTGTTAGAGGAAAATCAAGAAACATTTCATTTAATCTAAAAAAAATCTAAAATAGAAAAATCTTAGGAAGTCTAAATAACGGGTACGGGTTCCTATTTCCATATCAAGAAGGTGGTAGCACTTGAAATTTCTGCTAACTATGTGCGAATATCTAGTGAATCATTTATTTGACTAAAACTTCAAGTTTTAAATTTTTATTTAAAACATGTGATAAGAGAAACTTGAATTGATTATTTAAAGAAACTTCGAGTTCATTTTTAAGAAATTGAACAAATGGTGAACAAAAATTGATAATAATTCAAAATTGCTAAGTGAAATAATTTGACAATGTAAAGAGACTTTGAAACCCAAATATGAAAACTTTACTAGAAGACTCATTCAAGTTACAACTAATAGAATTCTAATCAAATAATTATAATTGTAAACTAAACTTACAATAGAAATAAATCTAACTAAAATATACAGAGAGAATAATTAACTACAATCGAAAATTAAGAAATAAGCTGAAGATGGGTTTAGAAGAACCCGGATTGGAGACTAAATATTTTTGGGTTTTTGCCCATTGAATTTGAAGCTGCAAATTTCTTGGCGCGTTGAACAGCAAAATTACGGAGGTCAAAATGTGATTGGTAAAATCTCTGATTTACAATAAAAATTATTAGTTTATAGAAATATTATATTTCACCGATAATTCTGTAAATTAAATTATATCGATCTAAGTTTGGTTCATAGTTTGAAAGACATCAAACCTATTGCATTTTGTCCAGAAAATCCAGCAAGTTATATTTTTTCGTATAAATTCTTTTGAAATATGTGGGGGATTGTAAGTAAATTTTTATTTCAAAAGAATTATTAAAAAAGATTTATTTGGATGTGTCTCTGAGAAGCCAATTAATGATGTGCTTAAGAAGTTCCATTTCTTGGAGAAATGGCAACTTCAAACACTTGGCAGTAGCATTACCTTTGCTTGACACTTGTCAAGACTCAAGAAGCCTTTAAATAGGCATTTCCCTGTCGTTGAAATATAGCAGAAAACATAAAAACTTTCTTCTTGCTCTGGCTCTCCCTCACGTTTTGCTTCTTTCTTTTACTTCTTTAATTAATTAATAAGTTTGGTTTTGTTCTTTTATTTCTCCACTAATAATTTACTGATGTTTATTAATTTGATGATTCTTGTACCTTCTATTTAAGATAGGGAAGGTTTGTTTAATTCTGGGGAAACATTTCACACCGTTGAAATAGTTTTTTAGGACAGTGCCCAGCACGACTCAAGTATTAATTTTCTGCACTAATGTTTAAATATTATCATAGTAATTTTCATCTAATTTTCAGGACTACTATTTTGTTAATTAATAAGTTGTATGATTATTGTGAAATTTTAATCAGTTCCCCAACAGTTTCAAGCTCTCTTTCACTCCATAGTTAATGCATCTGCTCTTCATACTTTAGTTGATTAAAATGGACCCCAAAGTAAAGAAAATCACTTAGCAAAGTACAAGTATAATGTAAAAAAACAAAAGAAAAATGTAAGGAAAGAGACAAATGTTAACAGAAAGCAACTTATATAAACTACTACAATTACATCAATTCCCTTTCTTTTCAAGCAGAAATACACAAAAACACCTCATACATAAATCATCATCATATCTCATATATCTATACTTATATCTATATCTATCTATCTATATTCTATATTACCTTAAAAGCATGAACTCCTAACTTGAATGTTAAACTACTATATTATCCTTAACTTAGGTTGTGACTTTTCTGATAAGTTGCGATTTTTTTCAAAGGGTTGTGATTTTTTGATAAGTTGTAACTTTTCCAAAGAGTTGTGACTTTTTCAAATAGTTATGACTTTTTCAATAAGTTGTGACTTTTCCAAAGGGTTCTGACTTCTTGGAAAGGTCATGACTTTTCAAATAAGACACAAAAAACACTTCTTCCTACTATCCTTTGTTGACTATAAATAGAGGGGTTTCCTCTCATTTTTCAACCAAAATTTTTTTTAATCTTCTATACTTCTTCTTGCATTTTAAAAAATTTCGTGTGATATAATGTCGTTGAGTGAGTTCTAAGTTTAGCAGAATATTAGGTACCACTATTCTGATGAAGTAAATTGTTCTATCGTAAGAGGGTATATTTCTTAACCTCGAGTACTTGAGAAAAATAATTCTGATGATATAATAATTATTTTTTGCTTAGTATATACAATAGTATGTAATGTTCCAATATATGAAGTTAACATAATGTAGTCTAAATTCATTTGTTTTTGTTAACAATTTCTCTTGTGATGTATATATATGCTTCTAAATATCTTTTCAAAAATTATTAAACTTCTCAAGAGTTAGAGAATTGACACGATTTATTTTTTGATGCTCAAGACAAAAGAATGACTTTATTTATCAATGTTACTTATGTGATTTAGATTGTCATGAAGTTTGCTTCACAATAGTTATTACGATATAAAAATTATCCTTTTGTTGTACTGATTTACTATTTCTTAATATTTTCAGTATTTTCAATGAACAAAAGTTCACATGACTTATAATAACGCTAGTTGAAGTTTGTATTAGTTTAGAGGGTATATTTATTAACCTCGAGTACTTGAGAAAAATAATTCTAATGATACAATAATTATTTTTTTGCTTAGTATATACAATAGTATGTAATGTTCCAATATATGAAGTTAACATGATGTAATCTAAATTCATTTGTTTTTGTTAACAATTTCTCTTATGATGTATATATATGCTTCTAGATATCTTTTTCAAAAATTATTAAACTTCTCAAGAGTTAGAGAATTGACACGATTTGGTTTTTGATGCTCAAGACAAAAGAATGACTTTATTTATCAATGTTACTTATGTGATTTAGATTGTCAGGAAGTTTGCTTCAAAATAGTTATTACGATATAAAAATTGCCCTTTTGTTGTACTGATTTACTATTTCTTAATATTTTCAGTACTTTCAACGAACAAAAGTTCACATGACTTGTAATAACGCCAGTTAAAGTTTGTATTAGTTTAATTTTAATTATTTATTTAATAGCTAATTTTTATGAGATATATATTTTCATTAATGAAAACATAAACCACTCAAACAATAGGAAAACACAAACTATATATGTGTGTGTGTGTATACTTGGGTAGGTATTTCTTTATGTCACGAATGTATTATCAAGTTAACAAGTTTAAAATATTCTGAGTTCTTTTTCTTTTTTTTTTAAATTACTCACAACAAATGTAAAAATATGTGAATATATATGTACCATTTAAAATTTATCATTAACAAAATAAATTTTATATTCAGTAATATGAAATAAATATTCTGATTTTTTCACTACACTAAATTAAAATCTAATAACGATAAAAATTCATCCATTGAACATTAATTCCTTAATTGTAACATTATGAATTATCTTAGTTATTACTACTTATTACAAATGTTATTCACACGTTTTTAAATTCTTTAGTTATAATATTATGAATTCTCATAGTTATAACATTTATTATACTTATCTTTCATCTTTCCTTATATTAACTTTTGACCAATAATTATTCATATTATTATACCACCCATATATATATGTGATAACAAGGTGTTGTTATTTTTCGTTGGACGAATCATGCTTGATTGAATAAATTGAAAATTGTTTACAAGTATATGAACTATATCTTTGTTGGGTGTAAGATAAATATGTGATTATATATATGATTTCACAGATAGAATATATTTTTTAGTTTTTTCGGTAAAAAAAAGGAAACCTTTCTCAGTTAACTATGGACAGTCAGATAACTATCTTTGATTTATGTACATAGTCAATCGAAAATTCAAATGTGAGAGCCAACAAAAAGAACATCATCTATTATGTTATAACTTATAAAATAAAAATTAATATACAGAAATAGTTTTAAAAAATAAAATGTAGTTGTTCTCCACATGTTCATATGATATCTAAACAGATTAAGTGGACTACACGTGCAAAGCACATCTGGTTAGATGGCAAGAAAAATACACAACAAATATTGTCTATAAGGTAATATTAGTGAGATACAACTAATTATATGATTGAACCTCATCAAATTGAAATAAATATATACATTATTGCATTTAACTAATAAAAAATTTCATTGACCATCTTCATAGGTTCGTGTGAATAAGAAATAGATATGATGATCCACATTGAACATTCACAAAGAATCTGCAATATTATTTTGTGCAAAACTTATTATCCAAATCTTCGCTTAAATTTTCTGAATTGATAATCACGTGCAACGTACGTGTCGAAAAATTAGTTACCTCAAAAGCATGAACTCCTAATTTGAATGTTAAATTACTATAATATCCCTAACTTAGGTTGTGACTTTTCGATGAGTTGTGACTTTTCTAATAAGTTGTGACTTTTTTCGAAGGGTTGTGATTTTTTGATGAGTTGTGATTTTTCCAAAGAATTGTGACTTTTTCAATAAGTTGTGACTTTTCCAAAGGGTTGTGACTTCTCAAAAGGTCGTGACTTTTCTGATAAGACACAAAAAATACTTGTTTATACCACCCTTTGTTGACTATAAATAGAGGGGCTTACTCTCATTTTTTTCAACCACAATGTTTTTTAATCTTCTACTCTTGTTCTTCTTGCATTTCAAAAGATTTCGTGTGATTTATTGTCATTGAGTGAATTCGAATAAGGCTGTAAGTGAGTGGAAATAAAGATTTCTTTTTGGTGAAAACAGAAAATGTACATTTTTATCAGTTTATTACTTGTGTCATTAGTTGTATGGCAGCCTGGTGGTGCCTTTTCTGCAATAATTTTATCATATCAAAATTAAATCAGTTGCTAATAGTGGTCCATTTGTAACTTGCTAAGTGCATGGTTGTGGTGTTAAATCCCCTTTGGTAATATATTTCAATGTTCTACCAACAATAGAAGAATTAAGCAAAAAGAGGAGAAATTTTATCTTGATGATTACAGGAAACGTATCTGTCCTTTCTTTTCACTCAATATTTCTCTGGTGTCTTTATGTTGCATTTTGTACCTTCACCTTTTGTCTTCTTTTTTAACAGTTTGTGAAGGAACACACCGTCATTATTATTGTCAAAATGCGGTTGTCTTTACCTCCCCTTTTGATAGTCATCTTTGATGTTTGAGTGAACTGCCTTGTTTTGTTTCCTCAGAGTTGTTGACTGGTGAACTTCTCGATTGGCACTATCGAAAGATCATCAATTTGCATAATATATACATTAGTATGTAATGTTTTAATATATGAAGTTAACATGATGTAGTCTAAATTCATTTGTTTTTTTTAACATTTTCTCTTGTGATGTAATTATATACTTCTGAACATCTTTTTCCAAAATTATTAAACTTTTCAAGAGTTAGAGAATTGTCACAATTTGTTTTTTTGATGCTCAATATAAAAGAATGACTTTATTTATCAATGTTACTTATGTGATTTAGAATGTTAGGAAGTTTGCTTTAAAATAGTTATTACTATAAAAACATAGCCCTTTTGTTTTACTTATTTACTATTTCTTAATATTACAATATTTTAGACGAAGAAAAGTTCATATATATATATATATTCGGATAGGTATTTGTATTTAAATTAAAGTATTATATATGTCACAAATGTATTATCAAGTTAGCAAGATCTTTTAACTTCAAAATATATTATTTAAAATTGTTCCGAGTTCTTTTTTAAAAAAAAAAAAAAGAACTCACAACAAATACGAAAATATGTGAATATATATGAATCATTTAAAAATTATCATTTACAAAATAAATTTTATTTTCAATAGTATGGAATTAACATTTTCATTTTGTCCCTACACTAAATTAAAATCTAATAACTATATAAAAATATATCAATATTAATTAAAAGTCCTATTTATTTATGTTAGTATAAAATTTATTACAAATACAACTATTGCACACTAATTCTTTAGTTATAACATTATAAATTCTCTTAGTTATTACTAATTATTGCAAATGTTATTCACACTCTTTAACATTCTTTAGTTATAAGATTACGAATTCTCATAGTTATTACATTAATTATTTCTATCTTTCATCTTTTCTTATCTTAACTTTTGACCAATAATTTTTCATATTATTATACCGCCCCTATATATGTGATAACACAGTGTTGTTATTTTTCTTTGGATGAATCATGCTTTATTGAATAAATTGAAAATTGTTTACAGTATATGAACTATATCTTTGTTGGGTGTAAGATAAATAGGTGATTATAT
>JAJOOR010017237.1:0-40654 GCA_036250505.1 Solanum acaule
TAGGTTTCTAAGTGTTGAAGATGAAGACTTGGTGAGTCCTCATAGATTCGAGGACAATACCCAATATGTTCTTTTATGTCTTTTTAGTATTGTTTAAGTTGTGTACGGGATTAGTCCCGAATTTTGTACTCTAAAGTATTAGATGGTTTGAGACATCATGTATAAAGTCTAGAAAGTCTTCCGCTTGCTATTGTTTTTTAATGAAATGTTTTCTTGGTAAAGAAAGTTTTTAAATTCCTTATGGTTTTAGTGTCTATGCGATGAATGAATGCTAAGAGGCTTGTATTAGACCTCTTCGAGGTCGAGTACGCCGGTTACGACTAGGGGGTGCTCCCGGGTCGTGACATCTACCCTCAGCAAGATTGTCACCTCTCTTTCAGTTTCAATCAAACAGTTAGAGACCCAAATGGGTCATATCTCGTCTCATCTCAATCTAAGACAACAAGGGGGTTTGCCTAGTGACACTATGGCTAACCCAAAGAGTGAGGTCTAAAGGTTAACTTGCGTCGTGCCGCGACGTTAACTAAGGCGCTGTTTGGGAGGCAACCCAAAACCATTTACTCATTTTTTTTGTTATCTTGATAAAATAATAGTGTGCTGTTTGTGCAGATTAAGGAAAGTGCTTGAAAAGATGTATGGAGGCGAGCAACAGTTTAGTTTGGTGGATCGTCGACGAGTTTGGTACACCCAATCATTCCCACCATTTGACGCAATACATCTTAAAGGTTGAGTTTGTAAAACTCGGCAATAGTTGGAAATCATTGGTGAATCGCCGATCATTTCGATGACCCTAATAGAATTCGCCGTTGGAACCCTCGTGTAGTAGCGATTCTGTAACCTTCGGCGGATAAACCCACAGTCACTGTTCCGCCGAATGAGTTACCCAGTTTCACTAACGTCACCAAGTGGATGGTTTTTGCAAGCCAAAGCATCAATGTCCAGACAGATGGAGCAACCTATTAGCCAGGATACCCTCTTCACCTCCCTCTCTATCTTTCTTTGTCTTGCCTCTTGATTCCGTATTACCAGCATTTGAGGACAAATTGCTTTTTATTTGTGCTGAGGTGAGGCCCATTCGTGTTTTGTATATATTTGGGTTGTTCTGTTTATAAATGTGTTTGCACTGCTTTTCTGTGGATGTTTGAGCTCATGGCTCCGTTTACTTTTAATTGCAAAATGATTTTGACCCTTCCGAAAATTTTTGAATTTTTCGCACATTTTTGCCACCCCTCGTGAGTTGAATATGGTTGTTCTTTTGCAAGAATTTAAGTCTTGGTTTCGATCAATACCGATGGCTTGAATAGTGCTCTCAATTAAACGAACATGAATGTGTGGCTACGATGAGGCCAAATGAAGTTACATAGACAATATGTGAACTATTTGCATCTCATTGTGATTAGCCATTTATCGAACTGATTCTCTTGTTATGACCGTTGCACACTAGCGAAAGTGTGTAGTCTTGTTTGACTGAAGTGTCGATGCCTTGTGTGATTAGCTTGCTTTGAACCGTGCATGAATAAACCTTGAATTTGCCTTATTGTCTGATTGATTTAGAAAGGTGTCCTCTTGAATTGATCTTAGGCAAATTTAAAGAGTGTGAGCCAAATTTTGACATATACCTCTTGTGTGGCCTACCTGTGAGTGTGTGAAACTCTTTTGAACACCCTTTGAGCCTTACCTTTCTTTGGAAAAACCTTGAGGAACCCTATACCTTACTTGACCCACTACCTACAATCCTCTTAATTTGTGATTTAGTGAATAGCCAACTTAGGCCAAATACCTAAGTTGGGGGTGTGGTAAAAAGGAAAATGAGAAGTCAAGAAGTGCAAGAAAAAGTCCCCACTAACCCATGGAATTTCATAAGTGGAAACCCCTTCAATTCAATTCAAAGGAAAATGTGGAATAAGGTACGAAGGAAATCGGGTTTCCAAGCAATCCATGAAGGTGAATAAACAGGTGACTTAGAAGCATAGAAAACTAATTGATAAAGGAGGAGAAGGGAATGCCTTGAGAATACCACATCCCATGAGAAAGGACCCATTGAGCCTAAATGAACATACCTTTGCATTCATCCCCATTACAAGCCTTAGAAAGACCTTTTTGATCTTGAGTAAGCCGAATCAAAAGTCGATTGGAAAATAAGGGCAAACCTATGGGTGAAAGCATACATTGTGTTCCTCTTTTTGAGTGTGAGCATTGCATTTAATTCCTGATCTTGAATTGATTAACCTCTGTGTGTGAATATGAAATCATTCTTCATGTAAGGGCATTTATATACTTTTTGTTGAGCAAGAACTTGCACAAGTAGCAAGTATTGCAAGCATTAGAATCTCTGGTAATGGTGTGTCATAACTTGAATCTTTGAGTACATAGTTGATCTTTGCATAAGTAATTTGAATCTTGTTGTGTATGTTCATGATTGAGTCTTGTGTAGCACTGTTTGAGACACCATTTTTGAATGGCTGAACTTAAGTTTGCTTGAGAACAAGCAAAAGTTTAAGTTGGGGGTGTTGATGAGTCCACAAATTAGACTTATTTAGGGCTTTATTTTGATAAGAATAGTGTCCTCGAATGCTTATTTTGCCTAAATATCTGATGAAAACTCTTAAGTTTCAGGTATTTGAAGTTTTAGTGAAAGCATGGACACTTAGGTGCAAAAAGGAACAAAAAGGCTGAAAAGAACGAAGAAGCTGAAACCCGAGCATCGCCAAGCACACTTGGCGATTCGCCAAAGGGATTTACTCCGCCATTTGTTCCAGTCCGCGAAGCTCTGAAGGAGAAGGATCAAAAAGGTGATGAAAGGAAAGGTCGGCGCTTCACCGAATAGTTCCGTGAAGCAGTACTATATTGCCCAATGGTCCAGAACGTGAAGATGCGAAAGGCAAGCACGAAATGGCGATGAGACAGATAAAGGGCGAATCGCCGAAGTCATTAGGCGATATCAACTAACTTCGCCAAAAGATCCGTCAGCGCTATTTTTTTAAGTCTAAAAATACTGAACTTATTATTAATTTTAGAGAGTCAAACTTTTATTTTAATTTCTAGAATAGAATAGTACTTTTTAGATATTTTTCTCTCAAGTTTGGAGAGGGTTTTTGGGAGACTTGAAGAAAGAAGGATTTCATCTTCCCCAAGTTGGAAGTGGGTCTTCTCCATTCTTCTTCCTTTGCTTAAATCAAGGATTAATTTCTTATACCCATTTGATTTTACTATCATTTTAGGTTTATTTTGTTATTTCTTGATGTGTGGCTAAAAACCCTCATTCTTGGGGTGTGATTTAGCAAATATGTGTTGATATTATTGTTGGGTCTTGCTTGCTGCTAGGTTAGATGTAGTTTAATGGTAATTTCACCTAGTGGTTGTGGTTTAATCTAAAGGGTTTGTAGTTGCAAATCCAAAGCCACCCATGTGTTTTCGGTTTGTCCGAGAAGGAGGTCGCGAAACCAAGACCACTAGACTGATGGCCTAAGGAGTGGACCGACATTAGGTTAAGCCCGAGAGGGTGAGCCGTAGTCCCATATCCTAACACTCAACTCGAGAGAGTGAGTGGGGTAAGGCGTAGGCTGGTCTTCATGCGGCAAATGGGTATCCGAGAGGAACGCATTTGAAACGGGGTAAGTTGCCCGAGAGGGAACTTATTTCCATTTAAAGCTTAGCCTAGTCACTATTATCTTACAAATTTCCTTTCAAAGGCATGTACCGAACTAGTTATCTCAGCTTGTATTGCGGTCACACCCAAAGAACATTTCCCCATACTTGATTTTCTTGTAATTTTTTGCTATTTTTACTACTTGTGACAAAACCCCCAAATCGTTATTTGACACTTTTGTGTCACCCTCTTTTATTTACTATGTTTTTACTTGTTAATATCTTTAGCTACGACTAGTTAGAGCTAAATTTTATTTTTCTATCAATTCTCAAAACCACTCCCTTGGGATACGACCCCAACCTTTAGTTGGATTACTATATTATCGACGATCGTAGACACTCATACCGTAGGTTAGTGTAGTTGGTCTCGATAAGCTTCAAGGTGTAGGGCTGAACCAACAATTTATAGAACTCTAATTGGTAGTTTGTTGTATTTAATAGCAACAAGACCTGATCTTAAGTTAGCGACAAGTCTTCTGTCGAGGTTTATGCTAGCTCTAATTCAAGATCATCTTGGTGTTGCTAAACTAATGTTGAGATATATGAAAGGAACTGCTGATTATGTTATTTGGTTTTAAAAGGAAGAGGAAGGGCAAATGATGGTTTATTCAGATAGTGATTGGGAAAGAAGAATTAATGATATGAAAAGCACATCTCGATATGCTTTTACACTTTGTTCGGGCATGTTCTCATGGAATTCAAAGAAACAAAAAGTGGTAGCTTAATCTTCTACAGAAGCAAAATACATTGACGTTGTTGGAGAAACTAATCAATCTCTACGGTTAAGTAAGATTCCGAGTGATCTAGAGCAAAATCTTATTAAATCTACTGTCATTAAGGTTGACAACAACTCAGCAATATCTATGGCCAAAAAACATTGTCGTAGCAAGTATATAAAAGTGATGTTTTTTGCTATCAAACAAGAAGAGAATGATGAGGAAGTTACACTTGTTCATTGCAGCTTAGATCAACAGATTGTAGACATTATGACCAAGGCTCTTCCTGAGGGAAAATTTGAAGTTCCAAGGGCTAAGTTGGCAGTATCCAAGATAAATCTCAAGAAGGAGTGTTAGAAAATGAGATATTTCTAGATAGTCTTTTGTGTAATGATTCATTTTTAAATATTATATTTAGTTTGTAAAGGAAAGGTAGCGCTTATTTTATGAATGTATTATAAGAACATACACTAGTGGTTGGATATGTATGGTCTCTACTAACTTTTGAAAAGCATGTGTGTGCGCCTTTTGTAATATGTAATATGAATGAAAAAAGCTTTTGTTGAACTTTATCATTTTCTCTTTAAGTTTCAAATACTAACAATGCCATCACCATCAATATCACCCATCTCTCTTGGATCAACCTGAACATATACTACCATGGAAGACAGTGACTTGTTCCCGCTGAAATTCTCTTCCTTTGCAGTATTCCTTACTAAGTATGTCCAAAGACATCTATTTTTTTATTTCTATAATTGTCGATTATGATCAAGATATTGTTTTATTTTCTACAATTAATGTAGGAGCTAAAAATATGTTAGAAAAAAAGAAAAAAATTATTCATAATTGTATTTCACATAAAATATCAATTTTATTTGTATTTAATTTCACAACTCAAGGATATCAGTTTAACAGTTTAAATTTGTATTGAGTTTGGATAAATAAAGATCATCAAGCCTCTAAAATGTTGAATTTTTTTTATGAACAACTATATGGGACCATTATGATTTTGCACTTCTTGCTTACCTGTTAGGCTAGTACTTTTGATTTAAAAGCACTCAAATGGGTATAAATCCTTAGCTAGAAAGATTCATTTATATAAGAAATACTATTCATTGAACTATAGATTATGACAGTCTAAGTGTGAAATGTAGAGGCATCTCTATTTTTCTTATGAGCACTACCATGAGATGCCATGGATTTTCTAACTTGCCAACACAGACTGAATTATCAAGTTCCCCTCAATCTTAACAAGTGTACCATTCCTCGAGACATAAAAAGAGGCTGCCAGAGGATCACTAGTTAAACCCACGCAAACAAACACATATGAAGCCTTATTGGTATTTTGTTGATTGCTTTCACCCTGACCTCCCCGGCCACAAAGTGAACTATGATCCATTCCATCGTATTTCCCAGAATAACCAATTCCATTCATAGGCCCGTTAATAGTCAAAACTCTTCCATGATATTTTTCAGAAACTCACTCACAAGAATCCCCACTCATAAATGGTTCCTTCATACCTCCATATCTCACTTTCAATAAAGGAACGAACCTACCAAAGAGAAGCATGAAGAACAACACACCAAGGAAGTTAACACTAGCAACCTTCTTTGTTTTCACCTCATTCTTCTTTTTCTCCACTTTCTTGCTACTTTTTGGTGCAGACGCTACTGCATGTTGTTTCAACTTTGGAATGGAAACCAATGGAACTTTTGATCCTCGTGGCTTCATCATATAACATTGTGTATATGACATCTATAGAGAGGGATGGGGATACATCTTGGGGGTGGCGGCACATGAGGAGGTACACCAGGTTCTCCAAGTTGTGCCTTTAGAGTTACATTTTCCGCCATTTCATAGGACATCTTTGCATTCAAATGTTAAATTGTTGAATGAAGTATTCTATATTATTCCTCTAACTTCTCAACATAATGCTTTTTTCTATGCCTTTACAAGTGAACACTTTCCTTATTTCTAATTAACATAGCCATCCTCTCTTCATCCTCATCATTATTAACATTGTCACTCAAGGAAAATATAGTGGATATTTTATGTTTGCTTACATTAGTGGAGTCTTCACTACCTTTTTTTCCTTTACAACAAATAGCTACAGTTACTTATATTGGCATTGAGTTTATTTTCTAAAATTCCACCTTTTACTGAATTACTTCCTAAATTTGAAGAAGATTTTACCAATTTGTTCGAATATGATAGATTATTCATCCCTTTTGTGAGATTGGAACCACAATTTGGAGATGGCACATTCAAGTACCCGGAGACATCAGTAGAAACCTGGTGCAACGACAGAGGAACTTCATCCAAAACTCATGAGATGCTCCAACTATGAAGTATCCCCGGCGATGACATGTCCATAACCATCATACCTCCCACAGCTTGATTGCCGGCAAAATTGCTCATTTCCTCCGATGTCAACTTAACATTTCTAGCATAATAGCAAAAATTTCCAATCAATTCATTCCCAACTTGACCAAAGCAATTAGTGTCCATCTGGACTGGGTTCGAGCCCAGAGCTTCCCTGAGACAATTTCCCGATGTTGACTTGAATTTCTGGAACAATCGTCAAAACTCTCCATCAGTTGACTCCTAGGTTAACCAATGTTATTTGGGTCCATCTGATACGATTCAGAACCTGACTTTGACCCAAGAAAGTCATGGAGGTAATTAGGCATTTGAAACGCATCATCATCCATAGGGTTTTGAAAACTATCATCAAATGACGCATAAAAAATGATGTCATCAACCAAGATCTCAACATTCCAAAATTTAATAGAAAATTATTGACGTTTTCTGCGTATGTTGCAGTCATGTGTAGGGCATAAAAAGTATGGTCAATCATTTCAAAGAGGATTTTAGTATCCATACATGCTCTTATTGGTAAAATACACATAACCAACTAATGGAACAACCTTACAAATTTATTTTTTGAAACTTTAAGAATCTTAATTTTTATTTCTAAGATATGATACCTACAAAATCTAATAGATCAATCTTAACAATCTCGAAAAATAGAACCACAAAACAAAAGTAATTGTTAGTTTCCTCTCTATTCCTACTTTGGCTCTCTCTAAATTGCGGTTAATTGCTAAAAAAATTATAGATATGGACGATCCATCACTAGTTGAAGAAATGAACCTCATCGGGGACTTCGATGGTCTTGTAGTTCGACCTCTTGACCATACTTTTTATGCCCTACACATGACCACAACATATCAAGAAAATATTGAGGATTTTTCGTTGAAATTTTGAAACATTGATTTCTCAATTGATGATATCATTCATGATGCAGCAGTTAATGATATTTTTTGAAACCCTACCGATGATGATGTGTTTCAAACGCCTAGATATCTTCCTGACTATCTCGAGTCACATCCAGGTTTGGAATTGGCTTAGATGGAACCAAATAGGTTTGGTCAACATGGGAGTCAATCGATGGGGAGTTTTGATTATGCTTCTAGAACTTTCAAGTCAGCCTCATGAGTTTGTTAAGGGGAAGCTCTGGGATCGAACCCGCTCCACATGGACCCTAATTGCTTTAGTCAACATGGGAATGAATTTATTAGGAATTTTAGCAATTCTTCTAGAAATGTCAAGTTGAGGTCGGAAGAAATGAGAAATTTTGCGGCAATTGGGCAACGGGAAGTGTGATGGTTAAGGAAATGTCATCGTCGGGGCTACTTCATAGTTGTAGCAGCTCGGGAGTTTTGGATGAAGTGTCTCTGTTGTCGCACCATGGTTCTACCGAGTCTTCAGGTACTTGAACGTGCCATCTCTAAATTGAGGTTCCAATTTCTCAAAAGGGATGAATAATCTGTCAAATTCTAACAAATTGGTACATTCTTTCCCGAAGTTAGGAAGTAATTCATTACAAGGAGGAGTTGAGAACATAAATTTAATGCTAATATGAGTTGTTGTAGCTATTTGTTGAAAAGAAAAAAGGTAGTGAAGACAAGAATAATGTAATCAAACACCAAAAATCCACTATATTTTCCTTGAGTGACCATGTTAATAATGATAAGGATGAGAAGAGGATGGCTAGATTAATTAGGAACAGGGAAAGTGCTCACCTGTCAAGGCAAAGGAAAAAGCATTATGTTGAGTAATTAGAAGATAAACTTAGAATACTTCATTCAACAATTCAACATTTGAATGCAAATATATCCTATGAAATGGCGGAAAATATAACTTTAAAGGCACAACTTGAAGGTACAAGTGTACCTCCTCAAGTCCACCCCACCCCTGGGAAGTATCCACATCCTCCTCCATGGATGTCTTATACACCACCTTATACGATGAAGCAACAAGGATAAAAAATGCCATTGGTTCCCATTCCAAAGTTGAAACCATGGGCAGTAGCATCGGCGCCTAAAAGTAGCAAGAAAGTGCAGAAAAAGAAGAGTGAGGTGAAAACAAAGAATGTTGCTAGTATTAGCTTCCTTGGTGTATTGCTCTACATGCTACTCTTTGGTAGGTTGGTTCCTTTATTGAAAGTGAGATATGGAGCTATGAGAGGGAAACATTTATGAGTGGAACTGGTTATTCTGGGAAATACGGTGGAAAATATCATAGCTCACATTGTGGTCAGGGAGGTCAGGGTGAAAGTAATCAACAAAATACCAATAAAGCAGCAGATGAGTTTGTTCACGTGAGCAATGGTAGTGATCCTCCGGCAGCCTCTTTGTACGTCCCGAGGATTAATAAACTTGTTGAGATTTATGGGAACTCGACAATTTAGTCTGTATTGGCAAGTGAGAAAGCCATGTCATCTCATGGAAGTGCTGATAAGAAAAATAGAGAGGCAGACCTCGCAATTCCTGGGAGATTTAGACCCTGCTGTCCCACGAATCCATCCTTGTCTTTATCGAAGTCTTTCAGCAGGACAAAGGACTCTTGGATCCGAGGAGAAGAAAAATGTAAAGTTAACTATGCAGTGAAATAGGGTTGTACTTTCCTTTTTTCTTTTTTTTGTTCAGCTAATAGAGTTGTTTCTCTTTAAAATTGGTAAGCTTGATGAACATGATAAATATTCATGTGAACAACACAAGCCCTTGATGATAGAAAGTTGAGCACTTCAACAAACATTAATTTAAGTGTTGAACTTTCTATCACCAAGGACTTGTGTTGTTCAGAGGAACCTTTATCATGTTTATCAAAACAAAGTTTTGTATGTAATCCACCATAAAGGGAAAATGTGTACCAATTTGAAAGAGAGATGAATCTGTTAGCCGAACATAGAAGAAAAATGGAAATTACAATCCTAAAAATAATTGGAAAACTTACCTGGGCAAATTAAAGCTTGGAACATCGGTGAATTAAGTGTAGAATGATGGATAAGAATTTGAAATGAGTACAACTGGAAAATCTGCGCATCACATTTGAAAATAGAGAAGTAACCTTAAATATAAACCCTAACAACAAAACGGGAAAGAAAATCTTTATAACAAAAGGGGAAAAAAACTTTTTATATACAAACACAATAGAGGGAGAAATCTTACCAATAAAATACATTGACAAATAGAGATTAGAGAGATATATGCTGGACATTTGATTTGTGCCCTTTTGAGTAAAAATTTGAGGAGTTAAAAATATATATTTTTTCTTTCTAAAATTCAATTATACACAATTTGAAAAAGAAGCAAACTTTACCAAGCATATTTTCACAAGCTACAATTATATTGTTATAGTTTTTCAGATCGGAAGTTAATAATTTACTTTGTATATGGTTTATTTTGTATTCACTTTGACTGTAGCCTTTAAACTTATAATTAAATTTAATATAATGAACGTTGATGTTTCAATGAAAGTATTTTGTATTCATGTGAATTATACCAACTTTTTGAAGATTCCTATACATTTAACGTTTACAAGTTTTAGCTTATCACACAGGTAAGTGAAAATATATTTGATCTCTTTTTCAATTACTATATATCAGTAAAAGAAAAATGAAAAAATTGTAAAAATGAAAGATCCAACTAAAATCAAAGTCATAAAAGCCAACTTTATGTTGCTTTGATTTGGTATTAAAATTTAATAAACTGACATAATTGATTTAGTTATTTTTTTATGAAAAACAAACCGACCAATATACACCCCTAATCATTATGATTAAATAGTTGTCAAATTTTTAATTTAAAAAATTCTATTGAATAGAGCTATATGTGGTAACTTCCCAGTTTGAAAAAAAGAAAAAAATATTGATATTTAATTATTTAAGGTATAAATTCAGAAACAATAACTAATTACCGAGCTAACTAATTTTTTTTCTAACCTAACACATGGCTTTCTCCTGTGCTTCTTGGCTTAATTCTAGGGTAAACTAAATATCATTTGATATTAACTAGTGAAATGTACGTATTTTGCAAGTGTGTATCACGTAAACTAATAATAAATATATATAAAAGAACAAATTATTGTGTGTATATTATATTATTAAGTAACATTTTTAAAAAAAAGCTACCATAAATATTTAAAGATAAAAAATGTGTATAAAGGGTGTAACACCCAAAAATCCATAGCTCAGGTTAGACTAAGGAAGAGTGCAGAAAAGTGTTGAAATCATTAGAATTATGTGTTTCACAGGCACCATCTACTAATGGTAGATAGGTCCCGTAGTTGAGACTTCAGAAATCAGTAAAATTGTTTCAGTGATTATGATTGATTCCCAATTGATCATTTATTGACTAAGCTAATGGTAACACTAGCTTGGTTTATGAACACTGATAGGAATATCTGATGCACTGATAGATGGGCTATGAAATATTTCCTCGACAATGGCAGATTTAGTACTAGATTGGTATATGAATTTTATTGATATATATAGGAGGTGGACTATTATTTAGAAACTTCGCATACAATGTAACACCTTGGAATTAATTTGGGAGATCTACTACGGGTTGAACGGACAGGCCCACAGGCCTAAAACCAACCATGCACCCTCCATGATTAGCTAAACGGTCTGTTTAGGGATTCATTGACCTTTTAGGGGCAGAGTTTTGGCTGTTTAACGCAGGCCTAGAGCTGGCCCATCTATACGGTTCCCTTCACAGAACTTCAAGACCTAAACGGTCTGTAAAGGCTTCCATAAAAGTCACCCCTCAGCTTTTTAAGTAATGGCTATTTTAGTCTTTCCCTATGTGTTGGATACCTAAGCTATGTTGTTTTTGTAATGACCTCCAGGTCATTTAGTTTTTATATGTCTCATGTTCAGCATTTAGACCATTCGTGTAGTGACACCAAGTCATTAATGACTTGTTGGGACTAACAGTTTGGTCACCTGGTCGTTCGTATAGTTTTTATGCAAGTTATAGTATTTTGAAGCTTTTGAACCATAAACGGTCAGTTTTAATAAAAAATATTCAGGAAGATTACCTTAGAATCCAATTATGATTATTTCATCAGCTACAAAAGGGCCATTTTAGTCTAGAGGCATAGTCGGCATGGCTCCCGAGGCTTTCAGTGCGAGTCTGTGTGATTAGGCATTTTAACTTTTAAGTTGAAGCCTAAGTTTGACTTTAGTCAACATTCTGAGTAAACAGGCTCGGATGAGAATTTTGTCAGCGTGGGTAGCTATGGAATGTTGATTTTAGTCTAGAATGACTCTTTGTTTTGGTCCCGAGGCTTTTGGGCGAATTCTAAGGCCACTCGTAGATTTTGGCATAAAATGAATATTGGGTATGTGACTCACTTTTAATCAAAAAAACCTTGTATGGAAATTTTGATGATTTTTTGAGTCCGGAATACCATTTTTGATGAGGTAGCATAGTTCGTTTGTGTGCACGGGGTTCCGGGTGAATCTTGGGCACTCCGTTGAAGTTTGGAAGCCCAAGCCCTTTGCTATAGCTGAAGTGTCGCTGCTGTGTGCCTGGCCTCACGGTCATGAATGGTTGGCGCCCTAGCGTGCATGTTCACGCGCAGGCTGCCATGTTTAGGAATGGCTGGCCTCATGTTCGCGTTCAATCTACCGCGGTCACGACCGACCAATGATCGGGCCTCTCTATTAAAGCTAGTCGCGAGGCAACCTTGGCTTAAGTTGGTATTTTTAGGATATGTCCTTCGTTTTAGCTCTGATTTGGTGATTCGAACCCCCATGCACTCGTAATTGTCAAGATTAGTGGTAGAGTGATTGGACTGTATTGGTGACTCTCTGTTCGAGGTGAATTTCTCCGGTAAATATCTACCTTTTCTCTTTTAATTTGAGTTTTCGTTGTTGTTGTTGGGTTAGCTGATTTTCGAGCATCGAATTATGTTTTATTTTCAAACACAAGTTTAAGGCATGGTTTATGACCTTTTGACGAAGTCAATTTTGGGATTCCTGATGCTGGTCACACACTCTCATTTTTTACTCGATTTTGATTATGTTTCTAATTGATGTGAATTTATTGCCTAATCATTATTAATGACATTATGATCAATAATTTGATAGTGTGGTGGTGTTCAGAGGCCTTTGGGATTTTATTATGGCATTTTCCGGTATTTAGCCTCCCTCTTGTCATTCCATCTTTTTTGTTTCCATAGGGGCCTTCGTCTTAGATTGGGTGTTGGAATCCTTAGTTTAGGCTTGTAGCTTTGTTATGGTATCAATGGTCTTGTTTATCCTTGGTAGAATTGATACTTTGTGACAATAGACTCGAAGGGACATTAGGTATCTTAAATTATGTTGTACCACCCTTATAGTTATGCTCTGCTCCTAGTAGGCTGGTAATAGGTCGTTCTCCTTTTGTTGGGACCTGTGACCTGGGTGACCATCGTAGTCATGGGTTGGCCTTAGCTATGTGCAATCTTAGCTTGAAGTAGCATGATTGAGGTAGGGTATCACCCCTTGAGTCAGTTTTCTATTTTTTTTTATTTGGAACTCTTCATTGGCCCATTCACTTGTTGTTTAGCTATAGACTTGTTATACCCTTATGAGCTTTATTATATTGTTGGGCCCAAGGCCGTACACGAGGACCAGCGGGATCTCAGATTAGTACTCTCCGGTTGATAGCATGGTTTGGGTGATTGATTGTTTATTTGACTTGAGTGCCTTGTTTGAATGATGGTGATGGCATGCATTGCATTGTTTGTTCATTCACATAGATTTTGTGGTACGATCTCGGCTTATGCATTGGCATACACAGCATTTATGATGAAATACTAATTTACTCAGTTTTTACTCAAAGTGGATTTAACATGAGTCGTACACCTAGATCGTCGGATTTGCTGGATTTTGAGATTACGAGACGTCAGGGATGTGCTCCTTACTACTCAAGATATTAGAGGCATCTATGATGTGCTCAATTCTTACTTAACTAGTCAGCGTGTCGATGCCTTTTCTTGCATGAATATGTCTACTTATGATCCTCTACGGAGTTGATCCCTACTACTTACAATTTCAAGGCCTAAGTCTTGGTTCGGGACCAGGTAGTGTATACAGACTATCTGCGTCCCCTATGAGCTCCTTTGGTCGTGAGTATCATAGTACCAAATAATGGAGCTGCATAGGTCCTACCTCACCCGTAGGGCGGGGAGGTAGTTCTATACACTTAGTTACAGATGGCTATTGATGGTTCTACTGCATCCTCTGCATCTAAATGTATTACCTATCACCAGTATACTTGTTTTTTTATTGCACCCCTTCAATTTATGGGGTCGGTTGGGTTATGTTTTCTGATTCTACCTTCTGGCTTATGGTGTCTGGTTAGGTTATTGTTTGACTATATCTTATTCTCTACTATTTTTTATCGTTAGGCTTGGTCTGTAGAATTGTGGTTGTGGGACCTCCTGACTCTGAGTATTTGATTTGGTGTCTTAGTTGTTGACGAATAGGTTTTTGTCTTGCGTTCCAGGTACATTATGACTCAGCTTCTTACCTCTTGTATCATGTCTCTACTATTTATTGTCTTTTTACATTAGCATCTCACCTTATTACTTGTTGTTTATGCTTGTGTAATCTTTTGACCTCAGTCGGTCGTTGCCTGCTGAGTACTATTTCGATACTCATACTACACTTCTGCCCCTGTAGATTGCATTTTGAGTTATCTCCATTGATTGGAGTCGTGCAGAGCAACTTGGAATTTTGGAGATTGGGGTGAGCTCCTGGTGTCTGGAGCTACTGGTTTTCGTATATTATTTTTTCTAGCTTAGTCATTATATTGTATTAAGAGACAACCCGTACTTATCTTGTATTTGTAAAGTCTTGTACTCATTTTTTGTATTAGATGCTCAACTACCAACTAGTGCCAAGTCTTGGGATGGTTTATGTTTGTATCTCTATTGTTTACCCTTTCTTTGCTTGTTTTGAGCTTTTTGCTTCTCGTTATTGGCTTCCACTTGATAGTCTATTGCTTATGACTCCGAACTAAGGGTTAGGCCTACCTACTTGTGGGGTGTAGTAGGTGCCATCATGACCAGAGAAATTGGTTCATGGTAGTATTAACCCCTATTCTAAGCCCTATATAAGTGATTTAAGTCCTAAACAACCCATTGTAAATCATTCTCCTAAATCATAAATTTCCCTCCAAGTTTATCCCCAAAATCCTCTCTAAAGCTAAGGAAGAGGAAGTTAGGGTTTCACTTCAAGATCTTCAATTCACCATAGCTATTGGGCCTTGATCACTAAGGTATATTAGTATTAACCTATGGTGTCCTTCCTTCTTAGGGTTCCTAAGATCTTCACATTTTACAAAGTTAGATTCTCAATTCAAAGTTTGGGTATTATTCAATCTTCATAGGTTCTTTTCAATTATGATTTAATTTTTTTTCTACCTTTTAATGTATGAGTTGAAGTATTTATATGATTTTGAGTTGAATTCATTTGAATCCATGTTCCATGATTTTAGACTATAAATACATGACGACGCTTATGAACTATGAAATATGAATTTTATAAAGATATACATGTTTTTATGAAAGAGATGTAAATGATTTGAGGTTGCTTTTAGATGAAAGTATCAACATTCTTTTTGTGAAAGGTTTTCTCACATACTACTAAGTTCATGATTGTGAAAGGTTTTCTCACATAAGGATTCATAAGGTTGAAAAGTTTTCTTACCTAAGTTGAATCAAGTTTTAGGAACTATTCTAAATAAACTTTAGCTTGGATTGGTTGCTAAATTGAGTCTTTTCATGGATGATAATATAAATATGATTAATGTCCATTCCGTGGGATTTTGCTTAGTACCGAGCGGATTTTAAGGATAAAGGTTTTAGTTTAGCGTCTGTGGATCTTTAGTACCAATCCCTAAGTTCCAGAATTATGCGCCACCATAGGATTGTCTCAGATGGACACTAGCTACTGGATCCACTTTAGCTCAGACTTATGGTTCATACCTTGGCAAGTAAGGACATCTTTTTTTAGTGTGGAATAGATATTGAATTCCATGCTATAGCTCACATGGTCTTTGTTGGTTAAATGGTAAACATCCCACAATAATGAATGGTTGTTACTTTCAAAGCATCTCACAAGTGTTTTAAAGATGTTAAGCTTGCATTTACCATGATTATGACTTATGTCTTCTAACCCTTTTATCATTATGATTTAGTTTGATCACTACATGTCATGTAAAGTCCTTTTTAACACGATTCCATAACTCTTATGCATTGTTATCATACTTAGTACATTCCATGTACTAATGCATATTTGTGCCTACAGTGTTTCACTAATGTAGGGTCCGACGCTGCTACCTCTCATACTCGTGGGTAGTTGATCTCTTGGCGTTCGAAGATTGGTGAGCCCTCATGTTTTGAGGACCGAGACACTTTTATAGTTTTCCTTATTTCAGTTTTCATACATCTGTATGTGGTGTATGTGTTACACCTCAACCACTTTCTTTTGATGGATTGATGGCTTGTTGAGACTATGTTAGAATTTTTCTTTGTCAAAAACTCTTTTATGATAGTCCCTCCGTGCACTTTTATTTGTTAGGATAAGGTCATGCACAACCCTTAAAGAAAAATTTAATAAGAGGTGCTAAGTCTAAATCCCAACGGAATAGATACAAATTATACATCGTTATAATATAGGAAATGTAATGATCAATACCAATCCACACCTTAAATACCAAAACATTGAATATCTCCTTAAAATACGATTCGAACATATGTGAGAAACCTTTCACCAATGTGAATTCATATGTGAGAAATACCTTTCACAACCATGATCATATTCATATATGAGTAAACCATTCACAACAACATTGATACTTTCATCTAAAAGCACTCCATCATCATAAACATCATTTTCATAAGACATGCATAACCTTCCAAAAGTCATAGTTCATAGGTTCATGGGTTCTTCATAGGTTCATAGTTGGAAGTCATAAATCGTGCATGATTCCATATAATTTCAACTAAACATCATGTAATTACATTAAATCATGTAATAGAAGGTTGAAATAACAATTTACATCATAATTGAATGAAACCCATGACAAATTAAAAAGAACCCTAATTTGATCAATTGAATTTGAGATTGTGAAATTGAAAACCTTGGGGACCCTATGGAGGAATGGACTCTATAGGTGAATACCCACATACCTTGCTACTCAAAGCCCAAGATGAATGGTGAATTGATGACCTTGGAGTGAACCCTAGCTTTTTCTTCTTCCTTAGGTTGAGAGGGAATTTAGGAGAGTGAATATGTTTGGGTTCTTGGGAAATAGGAAAATGGTTTTTTAGTAGGTAGATGTAGGACATAAAAACTTTATATAGGGCTTAGGATTGAAGCTAAAACGACATAGTATAGGCTTAAAATATTTTGGAAAAGACTGAAAAGCCCTTAAATTAGACCTACGGGCCATAGATCTTTATATGGTAGATCTTTCTATTATCTATACTAGTCAACGTAGACCAAGTACCTAGACCTAAATATCACCCAACGTTTTACGGACCCTTCTACGGTCCGTATGACTTTCTACGATCTATAGACCCTAACCGTAGATCTCAACTTTAACTCCAAAATTTCACTAAGTCTAGGACCAACCTACGAGACCCATATATGACTCGTAGGCCATTTGACAAAATGTCCTGGTCAACCATAGGATGGGGTATTGGGACTTGATTTTCAAAAAATATTTTCTCATATCTACGAGACAGGTTACGGCCCGTAGAAATTTCTATGAACCGTAGAGTGGTCTCGTAGACCTAAACTAGTAGTGAAAATTCATGCAACCTATTCCCTTATCGAAACCAACGTGTTACACATGCCTCTTGTCACTCTTTCTGCCTGGATTAGGAGTTGACTAGATATTGTGGTTATTTGAGGTTCGAGGTCGATGTTTATGATTTGAGGCTATTATTTCTAGTTCGAGGCTATTATTTCCACTTTGAGGTTGATGCTTATGGCTCGTGCTCGTTACCTCTAGTTAGAGGCCAGCACTTGGGGCTTGAGGCATAGCATACACTTATTGGATCTGGATTTGAGGCATTTCACTCTCATCATCTTAGCTAATGTGTGTACCTATCGAGCTTATAGGTTTCGTTAGAATTTTATTTAAACTTGCGCACGAGTGTACCTTTTGGGATTATAGGGACCTAGTTAGGTTTAGTTTAGTTGTACTTATATTTTCTTTTGATATGCTCGTGTGCTCTCTTTCATATTTGCTTGGACCTCTGTTTCTGTCTGTATTCTATCTTTCCATATAGTTTTTACCTTTCTTGCTCAGACGGTCTTTGATGCCTACTGAGTACCTTAGATTTTTGTACTCATGCTACCCTCTACATTTGTTTCCTGATGTAGATCCTAGTACCAGCTACAAATGGTGATTGTTCATGCCATTTTTTTGCATCTTTAGGGAATCAAAGACAAGAGTAAGCACTTGACATTCTGGATTAGCCAGCCTCCTTCTGTATATATGTCTAGCTAGTCTTTTGCCTTTGAGATGACTTGTTGTGGTCCACTTTTGGGACTTCTATTTTTTCATATAAGACAGCTTTGTACTCGTGATTTCAAGGTTTTTGGTGGGATTCTATTGTATAAAGATTTTGTTTGCTTCCGCTTTTGTCTTATTATATTGTCTAGTGTTGGTTATACTTAGTTCTACACTTGTACTCATTACTAGTCATTCTGAGTACGAGTTTGATTAACTATTGATGGGTTATAGTAGGTGCCATCATGACTCGAGGGATCGGATCAATTCCTGATAGTATTTTTCAGAACTTTTCTCAAATGTCACCATCTTAAATAGGCCCAGACCTGCAATTCGACTTCCAACCTTGAAAAAAAGTATCAAGGATATTTTGCAGCATATTTTGATTGCTAAGAACCTTACCTATTGTCCATTCAAGCACTTTGCACTTGGCCTAAAATGTGGTAATGGTAACTCATCCCTACTATTAATCTAACAAGTGAATTGTTGCCTAGAGTCAAAAATCACTAAAAAGAACCTTGAATGTGACGATTAGATTTTGACCATTTAAATGGACAACTTATTGATAATATGAAGTAGAAATACATATGATGTTGCCAACATACAACATAAAGAAACTAAAATATCAAGAGTCTATGATCTATTAAATGGACCAAAGATAAATAAACTAGACAATTAAAAAGAGATTATTTGTCATTGATTGATCAATCCAAATTTCTGAATTCTTCCCCATTTAAAGCTTCATTGAGGAAAACATCATCCCATTCCCATGCATCATTCTCAAGCGTGTTTTCGACATGATATTTATTGTTTCCCATGGTATTCTCATGATCATTGTGATAAAAACATTTAAAGTGAGTATTTGTGTGAATAATATAATAAAAATTAATTTATAAACAAAAAAATAAAATTAATTACTCAATAATAATATGAACTGAAGAATGATCATTTTGTTGAATGATGCGATTGTTGGTGTTGTTATTATGAAAGTTAACATTCCCATTTGAACTAACCTCCATGAAATTGTTAAATACATTAACATTATTTTGCCAGAAGTTCATAATAGAGTTGTCAATACTTTCACCAAAAGTCACTTGTGCCGGCAAAATATATGACTTAACTAGTTTAGTACAAGGGATGAGAGTGGGGTGGGGGTCGCATTTAACAAGGAATGATATTTCAAGAATATTAATGTACCTGTGATTTTTCAAATGTTTGTGTCGAATTTTGCTTGACATATATCACCATGTTTTGTTGTTGGCTCTATTGTGCAAATAAAAATAATTGTATAAAAAATATCTCGTTCTTTTTAAGAAGATCTTAGTTACTGCACATTAAAAAAAGTGTTACCTGAAATGGGATATAAGGTGACGGGTCTTGAATTTGAGAAAATGGTATATTTCTAGATTGTGAAGAACTTGCAAAGGAAGGGGTATATGTGTAATTTCTAAAATTGTTTGCTGATCTCTTTCCTTTGTCCATCCGATGTTGATATATGCTCTCTTGGATATTTGAACTGTAATAATAACGAAATAATAAAACTAAACGAAAAAAGGAGAGGGAATTTTTCGTAGAAAAATGTCATGTGAAAAAAATTAATGACCTCAATGGATTAATCCAACTATTTGTATCAAACTGTTGGAGAGTTGTTTGTTGGGCAACAAATTGAACCCCCGTGTTTCCTTGTTTCTCCAATTCCATCTTAACAAAATTCATTTGATATTAATTAGGATCTTACATAGTTTCTAAAAATAAATATTTCTTAAATGATAAATCTAGAAAAAATTATTGGGTGAAAGAACAAACTTTTCTAGCCTTGATTTTTTGGAGAGATAGTTGTAAGTTCTTCTCACACCAAGAAAGTTGATGAAGAGAAGACTCTTGATCTGGTCCTGGTTCGTAATCCCTGCAGAAACATGTTTGACTTGACACGAAATTTAAGAAAATAAAGAAGACTTTTGAATCTTGTGGTCCTAAAGTAAAGTTATGTCAAATATACAAAATAGTCTTTTAATCTTGTGGCCTTAAACATACCACATGGAAAGCTGAAATTAAAATGTTATCAAAGAAAGAAAGAAAGAAATCATTCTTTTTGAAACAGACTAAAAAGAAAAGGAAGTCATTCTTTTTTAAACGGAGGGAGTATAATCTAAATGTCTAAATGAATGTTGAAGGTAAAGTGGATATATTCAGCCAAGATGTTACAATTAAGAAGAACTAAAAATGAAAACACTTGTGATGCTAAATCAAATAACCTTATGTTAGCATCCACAATCCGCAATTCCAATGTGCTCTTCTTGATTTGTAGCTCCAGATTTTGCATTAAAGAATTTCAAGTTAAAATGACTTTATCAACTTTCCTCATTGGCTCTAATAATAATAACTAGCTATAATAGAAAGGATAGATTGAAAAGAGAAAAATGACTTACAATTCAATTTTAAACTTGACAATAAGAGAGATCAAATTAAGTTCTTCTCACCTCAATCCTGTAGAAATTCAGGCACCAGCAACAAACATCTAAAGGCAGCCATCATGAAAGAGTTTAATTCATTAGTGAGAGTCAATTCTACTTGATACAAAATAAATCGAGTATGAGGTACTAGGTAATATTTAATATTTTGATAAATTAAAATTGTGTAACGCTTATATAACTCCATCCATGTGAGCTTGTTCACATTGCCGGTCTCAAGATAAGATAATGGAGGAGGATTGCTGATTATAAATCAGAAACAACTTCTATACACTACAAAAATAGATTAAAGTTGCATACATCTTATTCTCCCGCGACCCTACTTTTATGATTACACTCATAAGCTAGTGCTACAATATAAGTTACTAATAGAAAAATTTATTTAAAAAAAATTCAATTCAAGAAAATCTAGGAAAAGTTAATGTACGTCAATCTCCTTTCAACAGGAAGCTTAACATAGCGTTGAAGCACGTCTTCAATTCTACAAAAGTAAAAATTTAGTGAAAAAATCAATCAAGCTAATCGTTTTATAGATTAATAACTAGCAAAACGTAACGGAATATTCATACGATATTTTTGGAATCGTAAATGCAATACCTATTTTGGCTGCAAAATTTAGTAAGCCGAGCAGCAGGCGAGAACGCAACAAACAACATGTCCACATCACAACAAATTGCAATCTCCGCCGCCTTGTTTAGTAAACTACTACGTCACTTAGAAAATATGACTTGACGTTTCATGATTTCTTCTATTTTCCTCACCTCTATTTTTCTACCCATCTTGAGGATCTTTCAAGGGATTTTTTCTCCCCCTTGAAAGGAACTGTTGTTACGTGTCTCAGGATTTGCTTTGAATGGGTCAGAGACTTCGGCTGATTATTAGGAGACTAGTTTTCTTTTAGTCATTATCATATTAACTAGTTATAGTTGTTCCTATTTTATAGGCATGTTAGCAGTCTTTTAGCAGTCCATGTTATGTGTTAGTTGTACTGCCCCTCTACTTATTTAATCAGCTTGAAGTTCAATAAAAATTCTTCTTCAGATTTCAATTCATCTTGTTGTTTCAGTTAAATTAATAACATTGGTATCAGAGCCCTACTTCTTAAGGGACTTGTGAGAGACTTACGAGGTTCTTTTCTGAGTGTTTATCCATAAAATATTCTCTGCAAAACACCATTAAAACAATGGAGAATACAGGCTCGTTTTTTGCTATGGCTCCACCAGTTTTCGATGGAGAAAACTATCAAGCTTGAGCAGTGAAAATGCAAGTTTATTTGAAGGCTAGTGATTTGTGGGAGGCTGTCGAGGAAGACTAATAAGTGCATCATCTGCTAGGGAATCCAACTATGGCTCAGATTAGAACCCACAAGGAAAAGAAGACAGGAAAATCCAAAGCTAAATCTTGTCTCTTAGTTGCAATTTCTGCCACCATTTTCAGTAGAATAATGACATGTAACTCAGCCAAAGCAATTTGGGATTTTCTCAAGAAAGAGTACGAGGGAGATGAAAAATTAGAGGAATGAATGTACTGAACTAGGTTAGTGAATTCGAGATGCAGCGTATGAAGGAATGAGAAACCATTAAGGATTATTCTGATATGTTGCTTGGGATTGCCAATAAGGTACGGATACTTGGAAATGAACTTACTGATAATAGAATAGTTCAAAAAATACTTGTAACTTTACCTGAGAGATATGAGGCAACTATTGCGTCATTGGAAAATACTAAAGATATGTCTAAGCTTAGCTTGGCAGAGTTATTGAGTGCACTGCAGGCACAAGAACAACGAAGAATGATGATGCATGAGGGATCCATTGAGGGAGCCTTGAAAGCCAAGTTGCAGTTCGGTTCAAGTACCAGGGGAAACAAAGGAAAAGGAAAGAAAGGGAATCATGGAAACTATGAAGCAACAACAGCGAGAAATGGTCTTACTGCAACTAGCAACAACAGAGAAGGCAAATATCCTCCCTGCCAACATTGTGGGAGGAAAAATCATCCACACTTCAAGTGTTGGAGAAAACCTCATATGAAATGCAGAAAGTGTCACAAGCTCGGTCATGCTGAGATTATTTGCAAAGATAAGGGATTACAACAAACAAACGATGCACAGATTGCAGACCAACAAGAAGATGAGCAACTATTTGTGGCCACCTGTTTCGCAAGCAAAAATTCAAGTGAAAGTTGGTTTGTTAATAGTGGTTGTACGAACCACATGACCAGTGATGAAAAGCTTTTCAGAGAACTTGATAGATCCGTTAAATCAAGAGTCAGGATCGGAAATGGAGAATACCTCCTAGCGAAAGGAAAGGGGACTGTAGCAATTGAAAGTTACAAAGGTACAAAACTTATTTATAAAGTTTTATTTGTTCCTGAAATTGATCAGAATTTATTAAGTGTTGGGCAACTCCTAGAAAATATATTCAAATTATTATTTGAAGATAAAGCGTGCATGATCAGTGATCCTAGTGGTTAGGAAATATTCAGAATTAAAATGCAAGGAAAAAGTTTTTCCTTGAATCCATTGAACGAGGAAACATAGTTTTTCCAAGCCAGATGTAGCGGAAACGTGGCACAAAAGGTTGGGGCACTTTCATCACAAAGCTTTATTTTTTATGCAAAGGAGAAAAATGGTAAATGGTTTACCAAACTTGGAGGAGAACCCCTCAAGTTGTAAGGCTTGCATGCTTGGCAAGCATACTAGACTTCCATTTAAAAGTTCCACTTGGAGAGCTACAGAAAAGTTGCAACTCATTCACACCGATCTTTGTGGTCCATAAAGAACTCCATCACTCAATGGCAGTAGGTATTATATTATTTTCATTGAAGATCTAACAAGAATGTGTTGGATTTATTTTATGAAGTTTAAGTCTGAAGCTGCTGGAATTTTCATGAAGTTCAAAAAAAGGATAGAAAATCAGAGTGGCTGCAAGATTCAGGTCATTAGGTCAGATAATGGAACTGAATATACCTCGGATATGTTCAATTCTTTTTGTGAAGAAGCTGGAATTGAGCACCAGCTTACTGTCCCTTATTCTCCACAACAAAATGGAGTGAGTGAGAGAAAAAATAGAACAATCATGGAGATGTCGAGACGCTTGTTGCATGAGAATCTACCAAAGAAGCTTTGGGATGAAGCAGCAAACACTACTGTTTTCTTGCTGAATAAACTGCCTACGCGGGCAGTGGAAGGAAAGACTCAATTTGAAGCATGGTATGGTGTCAAACCTGTTTTGAAAAACCTCAAGATATTTGGATGTATATGTTTTTCTTATGTTCCACAGGTTAAGAGACACAAGCTAGATAAGAAGGCAGATTTGGGAATCTTCATTGGCTATAGCTTATTTTCTAAAGCTTATAGGATCTTTCAACCTCAAACATACAAGATTATGGTAAGTAGAGACATTCAATTCCTTGAAGATGAGCAATGGAAATGGAATGAGGAGTCTAGAGATAAAAACCATAATTCACAACTTGATTATGATGAATTGGTGGATGATCAACCTATTAGGGGAACAAGGTCACTCTCTGATATTTATGAGAGATGCAATGTTGCTGTTTTTGAACCTGCAGGATATGAGGAAGCAAAAATGGATCAAAATTGGACAAATGCAATGAAGGAGGAGCTGACCATGATAGAAATGAACCAAACTTGGAAGCTCGTGGCAAGACCCCAAGATAGAAAAGTGGTTGGAGTTA
Organism: Solanum acaule; assembly: GCA_036250505.1. Classification (NCBI taxonomy): domain Eukaryota; kingdom Viridiplantae; phylum Streptophyta; class Magnoliopsida; order Solanales; family Solanaceae; genus Solanum; species Solanum acaule. Next base: position 24,394 of record JAJOOR010017237.1, read on the forward strand.
AATGGATTTTTCGAACAAAGTTAAATCCAGATGGTTTGGTAAACAAGCACAAAGCTAGAATGGTGGTGAAAGGCTATGCACAAGTTTGGGGAGTGGATTTTTCTGATGCTTTTTCCCGAGTAGCCAGATTGGATACAATTCGGATACTTTTGGCTATTGCGGCACAGAAAAATTGGAAGATTTTTCAAATGGACATGAAGTCTGCTTTCTGGAATGGTCTACTACAAGAAAAAATATATGTTGAGCAGCAGAAGGGTTCAGCGTACCAGGATATGAAGATATGGTTTATCTATTAAAGAAAGCTCGATACGGACTAAAGCAAGCCCCTAGAGCTTGGTACAGCCGAATGGATAATCATTTGCTGGGCTTAGGCTTTGAAAAAAGCTTAAGTGAATCAACTCTTTATGTCAAGAAAGTTGCCTCTAACATTATTATTATTTCTCTGTATGTCGACGATTTACTTGTGACAGGAAATAATATAGGGCTGATCGAACAATTCAAGGAGAAAATGATGAAAGTCTTTGAGATGACTGATCTTGGCAAGATGACTTATTTTCTGGGAATGGAGATCAAGCAAACTGAGAATGAAGTTTTTGTTTGTCAAAAGAAATATATGAAAGAGATTCTAAAAAGATTTAGAATGGAAGAATGCAAGAGTGTGAGTACTCCAATGAATAAAAAAGAAAAGCTAAAAAAGGATGATGGAGCTGGATGAGTTGATGAAGGAGTATAACGAAGCTTAATTGGATGCTTGACGTATCTCACAACAACAAGGCCTGACATCTTGTTTCCTGTGAGTGTTTTATCCAGGTTTTTAAATTGTGCAAGTGAGTTGCACATGATGGCCGCCAAAACAGTAGTTAGGTATCTAAAGGGAACTCTAACCTATGGCATCAGATTTAGCAAAAGTCAAAATTTCAAACTCCGTGGATATTTTGATAGTGATTGGGGCGGGTCAACTGGTGATATGAAAAGCACGTCTGGTTATTGTTTCACTTTTGGATCAGGGTGATTCTCATGGTGCTCAAAGAAATAGGAAATAGTAGCACAATCAATAACTGAAGCAGAATTCATCTGCCACTTCCATTCTGGAATATCTATATTCTGAGCCATACCACCAAGCCTTTGGTTCTCTACCTTGACTTGTTGACAATTTGGGCACTTAGCAACGAACTCAGCAATACACTTTTTCATACTACTCCACCAATAGACTTCTCTCTAGTCACGATACATCTTTGTGGAACCATGATGGATCGAATATCTGGAGCTATGAGCTTCCTCCATGATTCTCTCTTGGAGTTTATCCACCTTTGGTACACACAACCTACCTTAATACCTCAATACACCATTTCCCCCTTGTTCAAAAGCCATCACTTTCTGCTTATGAACATTTGCCTTCAATTCAAGCAAAACAGGGTCGTGGTCTTGTTTCTCTTTCACTTCTGACACTAATGATGATTCATTCCCATTCATCACCACTACTCCACCTTCACTGGAATCCAACAAGCGGACTCCCAAGCATGCAAGTCTGTGCACATCCTTGGCTAATTCCTTCTTCTCTTCCTCAACATGGGAAGTACTACTTATAGACAACTTGCTCAAAGCATCAACAACATTAGCCTTACCTAGGTGGTATAAAATACTCATGTCATGATCCTTGAGTAACTCTAACCACCTCGTTTGTCTAAGATAAATTGTTTCTGACTACATACATACTAAAGACTCTTTTGATCGGTGAACACATCTACATGAACACCATAAAGATAGTAATGCCATATCTTCAAAGCGAACACTACAACAGCCAACTCTAGATCATGGGTTGGGTAAATTTTCTCGTTGATTTTAAGTTGTCTGGAGGCATAAGCTATAACATTTCCATTCTGCATCATTACACAACCTAGTCCATATCTGGACACATCACAATACACAACAAAGCATTGTTCACCCTCCAGTAAGGTCAACACTGGGTAGTAATCAACCTAGTTTTCAATTCTTGAAAGTTTTTCTCACAATCTTCAAACCATTGAAACTTTACTATTTTCTGAGTCAACTTAGTCAACGGGGATGAAATTGATGAAAACCCCTTGATAAACCTCCTATAATAACCAACCAATCCCAAGAAACTCCTAATGTCAGTCAAAGATGTGGGTCTAGGCCAGTTCTGCACGACCTCTATTTTCTTAATGTCAACTAGAATCACATTACCAGAAACAATGTGGCATAAGAATGTCATAGACTCAAGCTAAAATCACACTTAGAGAATTTAGCATACAACTCTCTATCCTTGAGAGTTTGGAGAACTACTCTGAGATGACTAGCATGGTCTTCCTCATTCCTCGAATAGATTTGAATGGCATCAATGAAGACGATAAAAAAATATCAATATAAGGCTTAAACACTCTATTTATAAGGTCCATGAACGTTGTGGGAGCATTAGTCAAAACAAATTACATGACCAAAAAATTATAATGACCATAGCGGGTCATGAATGTTGTCTTAGGGATGTCACTTTCTCTTACTCTCAACTAATGATAACATGATCTGAGGTCTATCTTAGAAACAAAAGTGGGACCCTAAAGTTGTTTAAATAGATCATCAATACTTAGAAGGGGATACTTATTCTTTATGGTAACTTTGTTCAATTGGCGGTAATCAATAGACATTCTAAGTGAACCATCTTTCTTCCTCACAATTAAGACCGAAGCGCCCCAAGGTGAGACACTTGGTCGAATGAAACATTTATGAAGAAGGTCTTTCAACTACTCTTTTAACTCTTTCAACTCGACTAGAGCCATTCTATATGGAGGAATAGATATAGGATGAGTATTAGGAAGAATATCTATACCGAAGTCTATTTCTCTCTCAGGAAGGACTCCAGGAAGATCATCTAGAAAAACATTTGGAAACTCACTCATAATAGAAATTGACTGAATAGGTGGTGTCTCAACACTAGAGACATTAACTCGTACTAAATGATAGACACACCCTTTGGAAATTAACTTTCTCTCCTTAAGGTAAGAAATAAAGCGACCCTTAGGCATTGTTGAACTACTCCTCCACTCAATGACCGGCTCATTAGGAAACTAGAACTTACCTACTCGAGTTTTACAATCAACTGAATAACATCAAAGTCCATTATAGCTAGGTCAAGTAAGTCAGCCATGGTGTCCTTGTGATTGACATAAATGACACAATCATGATAAACTCTCTCCGCTAGAATAGACTCACCAACAGGTGTGGAAACACTGAAGTGCTCAAGAAGTTTATCAGGAAGAATATCAAAATTAATAGCAATATAAGGAGTCACAAAAGATAGACTCACTCCTCGGTCTAGCAATGCACATACATCAAAAATAAAGACTTTGATCGTACCAGTGACAACATATGGCGAATTATTTTGCTCTTGATAACTAGTGATAGCATACATACAGTTTGCTCCTCCACTTGACCTGAAGTAGCTCTTCTAGGTGCAGCTCTATCTGGTGGAGCCACTGAAGAAGATAGGGCTCTATTGCCCCCATTACCACCACCCTGCCGGTTGTTAGGCACTCTTTCATGAAGTAACCATTTTGACCACACTTGAAGCAACCAGTGGAGCCATCACAACACACTCCTGAGTGGTTCCTACCACACTTAGCACATGCAGGAGTCCCATTACCTCTTTGTGCCACACTACCTTGAGACTGTGCAGGTCTAGCTCTAAAATTATGTGAATTCAGATTCTTGAACTCACCTCCCTTAGTTGGTGCAGGTGCACTAGCAGATGATGGAGCGGGTACATTTGGCTTTTTCTGAAAGGAGGACAAGTTTGCATTACTTTTTTGCTGCCCGGATTCATTTCCTGATGTCTTAGCCTTCTTATTCTGAAACTCTTCTCTATCTCTCAGCTTATCTTCCTCAACTTGTTGCACATGGATCGTCAGCCTTGCTATGTCCATATCTCCTATCAGCATAGCTACCTTGCCTTTCATACGTGACAGAAGAGACAACCCAGATACAAAAAGACTCATCATGCTCCTCATGTCAGCAACCATCTCTGAAGCATAATGGGATAATTGGGTGAACTTGAGGCTATACTAATGCACACTCATAGATTCCTGCTTAAGAGTGAGGAATTCCCTTACCTTGGCCTCTCTCAGTTCACGGGGAAAAAAACGCCCCAAGAAGGTCTCCTTAAACATAGCCCAACTCATAATTGGTCCATCCTCAACTCTACTCTTCTTCCATTGGTCGAAATACACTCTAGCAACACCATTTTGTTAGTATGCAGCTAGTTCCATGCGCTCAGCATCAGCAACACGCATTACCTCAAACACTTTTTGTAACTCCTTCATAAAGTGTTCCGGATCCTCAGTGACACTTGAACCGGTGAAGTCTGGAGGATTCATCGTTAAAAATTTCCAAATTCTGGACATATCAGCCACATCCTGTTGAACCCCTCTCTATTGCCTAGCTTGGTTGGTCAGCACTTCACTCAGCATCCAGATAGCATCCTGGAACTCAACATTAGTGACCTCTCGTTGGGGTTACACTTCTGGTACATTGGGTACCCCTTGATCCTGAGAATCAACATTCCTCCTAACGGGACGACCTTAGATAGCTCTCCATGGAGGCATGATCTGAAAGATATGCGCAAGCACTAATTACAGAGAAATTTATAGAGATAAACTTTATCACACGAAAAAATTATGAAAGAAGTGAGATAGTTCATAAAATTTGTAGCCTCCCAATTATAGATGTGGTGCGTGTCACACCAATAACTAGGACTCTACCGACACGACTTCATAGCCACCATAAGACTCTTGAATTATGTGCTTTGATACCAAGTTTGTCACGCATCGAGTCTACAACCTGGACGCAACTAACACTCGAGAACCATTTCTGGCCCCAAGCGAACCCTTGGCCTGGCGTAACTCTTAGCAGAAGACTTAATCATAAATAAGATGAACTCAAAAGCACAACTTTACTCGATGTCTCAAATAAGTACTCAAAATATTTTAGAAATAAAAAATTCAACTACCTAAAGAGACAACTCAAGTCTTTAAACATTAACAACTAAAGATGAAAAAGACTCATGAACTACTACTATCTATCTATCTATGAAGCCTCTAATACTATGAGAGATGTCGGGACAAGACCCACGATCTTCCCAACAAAACTGAAATATCATGAAATAATAGAAATACTAAGGGATCCTCTGGAATCAAGGAGTATCACCAAACAACTCTGGAACTGCGAATAGTATCAACGAATCGCCTGTTGCTGACCCTGATCTCCTGAATTTGCATCATAAAAGATGCAGGCCAAATGCCATCAGTACATGGAATGTACGAGCAATAAGGGAAAATCTAAAATAAGACATAATCTTGAACAAGAACTGTAAAAACAACTTACCTCGTCTCAAATCAACTCAACCTCAAGGATACTCAAACTTACTTAACTAAGTTAAATATAAAGCAATAATAAAGATTCATTTTAAAGAAAAGCTTATAAAAACAGTAGATTACAACTCAATGTATTAGGAAATACAATATAACTTAGTTTGTATGTAAGAATACAAAAAAAACTCTATTTGTATATAAAAATACAAACTAACTCTGTGTGTATATAAAAATACAAAATAACTCTGTGTGGGAGATTCTCTAACCGACAACCATCACTATGAGCTATGTGATGATACAATGTCTCACCCACGTTGCCAGAACTGTCCTATACTTTGCTGGGGTATAGTACTACTCACTAAGTGGATCTACTAGTCTATGATTAAAAAGCAATAACGAATCATCTAAAAAGTATGACCCTTTCTACCTTCGTTGGCTACATGGTTTATGAGGACTTTGAGTTATTTGAACTCGTCCCCATATCGGTGCTCCATACTACCCCCAAAATCTAACTTAGCTCATATGTTTAAAGCATAACTCTTCCTCTGGTTTGAGATTATTACTCAAAATATTCCTCTTAAAGAGATACTACTCAAAACTGCTCATGAACTCTTTTGAAAATCAGTGTTTCCTCTCATCTTAAATGTAAAAAAATTTACTCTTGGGAATACTTAGTTTCCATATATTCATTTTCAAAAAATGAAACTTAACCCTCCTCATTTTCAAACTCAAGTACTCAAGTCTTAAAACAAGTTTAAAATGATTGTAAAAGACATCTTAAAAAGACTCGGAAGAACTCTTAAGATTGAATTCTTAACTCTACCTAGAATTCGAATTATGAATTCAAGGTTATGATTCATGTTATGAATGATCTCTCGATGTTTTAATGTAGTTTAGAGTATAGATATCAAGTAGAAAACATAGGTGTGATTTGAGGAAACTCACATGAAAAGAAGGAAGGAAGAGTAGGGGACCTGGCGACCATCGCACACTGAGTGGCGCGGGGCGTTAGCCCTTGAACTACTTAAGGTGGGTTGGGGCGCATTGAGTGGCGCAGAGCCCCAAGACCCAAACTACAAAATCATTTTCTGGTACACTGCTGGCGCGGCGCAGCACCCCTCTTCCCAGAAAACCCAACAAATTTTCTTTCTCATTTTCTGACCCTAATTCGCCTAGAATCAAATGGTTTCTTCCCCACTCACTTAGATTTGAATATCGAACATAAGTACATGATAATCTACTCAAAACAACCCTCAAGCTACTAACACTTATCTCAAGAATTCATCAAAACCCCAATAATCAAAATTATGAATGAAATTCAAGAAACTCTTCAAGAACACAAATCCTTCAACTTCAAGAACAAAATTTTCATTTAAAACAACATGATTGGCGTGTGGGTGAACAAACCCAAAACTATGAGACTCACATATATCTTAGGGATTAAACCCTTGGCTAAACAATCTTTGATTCGCAAGAAAACTCGATGAACCCCTTGAGCCTTCCCTCTTTTCTCCTCTTTTCCTCTTCTTGAACTCCTTTCCAAATCCTAAGCGTAATTTAGGATGGGTAAAACTGATCTAAATCAGATTTGACCCCAAAATAATACTAAATTCGTTTTAAATCTGAAGGGGTAAGGAAAAGACCGAAATACCCCTCATATTTTTGGGTAACTTTCCCTAACTGGACAAGCAGATTTCAACCAGCCATATCTCCCTTATCCGAACTTGAAACTTCGCAAACTCGGTGGCGTTGGACAGAGGATCCAAGACATTTCATTTGATATCTTAGGGGAGACCTAACTAATCTTGTAATGAAGTTATTGTCGTTTGAAGTTGATCCACAACTCACAACCTAATCTTAACTTGAAAGAAAACTCAAATTGGCTCTGTCCAAATCGGTTCTTTCTATATTTAGCTGTACCATCTCACAAGTTGAAATATCTAGGAAGAAGTTAAGAATTGGAAATAGCCATTTTTGGAAAGAATATAAAAATCTGGAAATTTGTTAAGTATGTTAAGTTGAGTTTTTCGTCAACTTCAAATGACCATACCTTCTAGCTCAGGATGATTTGGGTGTTTTTCCAGGTATCGTAGGAAATATCTTGGAATAATCTGTCCAACGCCGCCGAGTTTGCGCAATTCCGAGTTCGTATGAGTGAGATATGACCATTTGAAGTTGGATTGTTCAAATAAAAAAAGTCTAAAACCGGATTTTGGGAGGGTATTTTAGTCTTTTCCTTACCTAATTATTGTCATCCATTTTTAGGAGTTTAATTGGGGTCATATCAGATTTTAGTCAGTATAGAAAAGTTGAAGTTCACGCTAGGTCTTGGAGAAAAGAGAAAAGAGGAGAAAGGAGAAGAAAATTCAAGAATCGTCAAGAACGTTCGAGTTTGGTTGTGGATTTCTCCAAGGATTCAATCATACGAGGTATGTGTGATCACATAGTGATGGTTTAGTTCACCCACGCGCCAATCATGATTCAATTCAGCAAAGTTATATAGTTTTGAAAGTAAATCCTATAAGTTCTTGATGATAATTCGATTGAAATCTTTTGGGTTCTTGTTTTTGAAGTTTCTTGAGATTGATTCATGTATTTAAGTGTGAATTCGAGTTAAATTTTGCATATATTGATGAATTATTTGTTACTAAGTGTTTGGGGAAAGAACCAAGTGAAAATAAGGGGTTTAGAGTTAAAAAAACGAAGAATAAAAGTCGGAGGCACCTAGGCAGGGGCTTGGGCGTCGCCCCTCTCATAGCCCCAAGAAGAATTCTCTGATCTTTTGCCTCTGGGGCGTCACCCCTCTCAGAGCTCAAAGCAGGGGTCTCTAAACTTTGGGCTCTAGCGCCCCACCCCTCTTAGAGTGCCAAGGACGCCAGTTCACCCCATTTTCCCCCTTCTTTCTATACTAGTTCCTTGGTAACGTACCTATGTTTTCCAATCGACTTCTATACTCTAAGGTACGTTTAAACATAATGAAATCATCCATAAACATGATATCATGAACCTTGAATCCATAATTCAATTCAAGAAAAGTTAAGAGTCAAGTCTAGAAGTTAAGAAGCAAGTCAAGAGAAGTTCATAAAGTTTTTCCAAAGTCTTTCGCAAACGTTTTAACTTTATCTTACGACTTAAGTTTCGAGTTGACTAAAGATTTAAGAGTAAAGTTCATTTCTTCAAAGATTATATGGGAACTAAGTATTCCCAAAAGTTAGAAATGTTTTCACATTTGGGCAAGAAAGGGAACATCGATTCCAAGATAGCTTTTAAGCTAAGTTTTGAGTAATTATCTCAAACCAAAGAAAGAAGTTTTATTTTAAAAACATATGAGCTAGGTACATTTTGGGAGTAGTATTGAGCACCGATATGGAGATGCAAGTTCATAATAACTCAAGTCGCCATAAACCATGTAGCCATCATTGGTAGTAAATGTTCATACTTTTTAGATGACTCATAAGTTCTTTTAAGCATAGACTAGTGGATCGACTTAGTTAAGGTGCCCTATATGACAACAAAGTATAGGATAGTTCTGGCAGTGTGGGCAAGACACTGTATCACCAGTTAGGCTCATAGTGGTGGTTGTCGGTTAGAGGAACTCCCACAAAAACTATATTACTTTATAATATGAGTAAAGTTGAGGTTGTTATTGCATTTTCTTTAACGGACTAAGTTGTTTTTCCATTATTTTTCAAGATTTCCATGTATTGCATGTGTTTTATTGTTTTATATTGAGTTAAGTTGTTCATGAGTTGAGTAAAGCCAAGGTAAGTGTTTCTTTCAGATTCCTTTCAAGCTTATGTTATGTTTAGTTTTCCCCTCGCATACTCACACATTCAATTTACTGATGCCATTTGTCCTGCATTATCTTATGATACAGACACAAGTAACCAGGATCATCATGCAGTGTCTCGTTGATCCAGTTGAGCACTTAGAGTCTGTTAGTAAGCCTCCTAGCTTTCCGGAGGCCTCCTTTTTCATTTGCTTTTAGTATTTCAGTTGTTAGGATGATCAGGGGTCTTGTCTCGACATCCCTCTTTGTTTTAGAGGATTTATATACAGATAGTTATAGTTCTTTAGTCTTATTCATTTCAGTTGTATACGTTTAAGACTTGAGTTGCCATTTTGGCTAAGTTATTATCTTTTAAGATTATTGCATGAGTTGTATTCTTTTGTTTAAGTCTTCCGCTGAGTAAGTTAGCCAGGCCAATGGTCTGCTTGGGGCCAGCAATGGTTCTCGAGTGCCAGTCCCTCCCAGGGTTTAGGCTCGGGGTGTGACAAAATTGGTATCAAAGCACAGAGTTCAAGAGTCCTAGAGAGTCTATGAAGTTATGTCAGTAGAGTCCTAGTTATCGGTGTGAGGCGTGCCACATCTATAATTAGGTGGCTGCAACACTTAGGAAAATATTCTCACTTCTTTCATACTTATTTCTTGCGTTAAAGTTTGATCTCTAAAACTTTTCCTTCTAATTCGTGCTTGCACGTGTTTTCAAATAATCATGCCTCCATGAAGAGCTGTTAGAGGTGGTTCTCTTAGCGTCATGTTGAGAAGCAAGGGGTACCCAATGCACCTGAAGTGCAACCCCAACGGGAAGTCACTAATGTTGAGCTCAGGGAAGCAATAAGGATGCGAAGTCAAGCTGTGACTAACTAGGTTGGGCAACAAAGAGGAGCTCGACAAGAAGAGGCTGACACTTCGAGGATTCATGAGTTCTTGAGGATGAATCCTCCAAGTTGCACTGGTTCGAGCACTACTGAGGATCCAAAGGATTTTATTGAGGAACTGAAAAAGGTATTCGATGTTATGCATGTTGCCGATACTGAGCGAGTAGAACTAGCTGCATATCAATTAAAGGATATTGCTAGGACTTGGTTTGACTAGTGGAAGAAGGTTAGAGCTGAGGGAGCACCACCTGCGAGTTGGGCATGTTTTGAGGAGACCTTCTTGGGGAGTTTCTTTCACCAAGAACTGAAGGAGGCCAAGGTACGAGAGTTTCTTACCCTTAAGCAAGACTCTCTAAGTGTTCATGAGTACGGGTTGAAGTTCACCCAACTATCCCATTATGCTCCAGAGATGGTTGCAGATATGATGAGTAGAATGAGTCTTTTTGTTGCTGGGTTGTCCCTTCTGTCAAGCAAAGAGGGTAGGGCAGCTATGCTAATTGGGGACATGGATATAGCAAGGTTGATGATTTATGTGCAACAGGTTGAAGAAGAGAAGCTGAGGGATTGGGAGGAGTTTAGAAACAAAAAGGCCAAGACAGGGAATAAGTCCGGGCAGCAAAAAAGCAATGTGAACCGTTCGTCCTTTTAGTAAAAGCAAAAGGGACATCCACCATCATCTGCTAGTTCACCTGCACCCAGAAACAAATGTGAGTATAATAGACAGAATTTCTAGCACTTCAGAGCTAGACATGTGCAGTCTCAAGGTAGTGTGGCACAAAGAGGTAATTGGGCTTTCGTATGTGCTAAGTGTGGTAGAACCCACCCGGGTAAGTGCCGCGATGGCTCCATAGATTGTTTCAAGTGTGGAAAAGAGGGTCACTTCATGAAAGAGTGCCCTAAGAACCGGCAAGGTAGTGGAAATCAGGGCAATAGAGCCCAATCTTCATCAGTTGCTCCACCAGACAGGGCTGCACCTAGAGGAGCTACTTCCAGTACTAGCGGAGGAGCAAGCCGCCTTTATGTGATCACTAGTCGCCAAGAGCAAGAGAACTCCCGAGATGTTGTCACTGGTATGATCAAAGATTTAACTCTTGATGTTTATGCTTTGCTAGACCCAGGAGCAAGTTTATCTTTTATAACCCCTTATGTTGCAAATAAGTTTCATGTTCTTCTTGAGAAACTCTGTGAACCCTTATGTGTTTCTACACCTATTGGGGAGTGTATTCTAGCTGAGTGAGAATATCGTGATTGTGTCATTTCCATCAATCTCAAGGACACCATGGATGATTTAATTGAGTTAGACATGGTAGATTTTGTTTTCATTATAGGTATGGACTGGCCTCAAGCTTGTTATGCCTCCATTGATTGTAGAACTCGAGTTGTTAAGTTCCAAACTCCTAATGAGCCAGTCTTAGAGTGGAAAAGTAGTTCACCAGTGCCCCTAAGGGTCGTTTCATTTCATACCTTAAGGCAATAAAGTTAGTTTCCAAGGGGTGTGTTTATCACTTAGTCCGAGTTAATGACTCTGGTGTTGAGATACCTCATATTCAGTCAGTTTCAGTAGTAAAAAAGTTTCCAGTAGTCTTTCCAGATGATCTTCCCAGAGTCCCTCCTGAGAGAGAAATAAACTTCGATCTAGAAATCCTTCCAGACACTCGTCCTATATTTATTCTTCCATATAGAATGGCACCTGCAGAGTTGAAAGAGCTTAAAGAATAGTTGAAAGATCTCCTTTATAAGGACTTTATTAGACCAAGTGTCTCACCAAGGGGTGCTCCAGTCTTATTTGTGAGAAAGACGGATGGTTCCCTTAGAATGTGTATAGATTACTGTCAACTAAACAAGGTTACCATCATAAATAAGTATCCTTTTTCTGAGAATTGATGATCTTTTTTATCAGCTTCAGGGTGCTGCTTATTTCTCTAAGATAGACCTAAGATCATGCTACCATCAGTTGAGAGTAAGGGAATGTGATATTCCAAAGACAGCATTTAGGACCCGTTATGGTCATTATGAGTTTCTGGTCATGTCCTTTGGTTTGACCAATGCGCCTGCAGCATTCATGGACCTTATGACTAGAGTATTCAAACCTTATTTAGATATGTTTGTTATCATCTTCATTGATGACATACTAATCTATTCGAGGAATGAAGAAGATCATGCTAGCCATCTCAGAATAGTTCTCCAGACTCTAAAAGATAGGCAGTTCTATGCCAAGTTCTCTAAGTGTGAGTTTTGGCTTGAGTCTGTGGCATTCTTAGGCCACATTGTTTCTGGAGAGGCAATTAAAGTTGACACCCAGAGAATAGAGGCAGTGCAGAATTGACTTAAACCCACATCTCCAACTGATATTTGGAGTTTCTTGGGTTTGGCTGGCTATTATAGAAGGTTTGTAGAGGGTTTCTCATCTATTTCGTCTCCTTTGACCAAGTAGACTCAGAAAATATTGAAGTTTCAATGGTCTAAAGCTTGTGAGCAAAGCTTTCAGAAATTGAAAAAGAGGTTGACTACTGCCCCATTTTTGACCTTACCAGAAGGTACTCAATGTCTTGTGGTGTATTGTGATGCATCTAGAGTTGGGTTGGGTTGCGTATTAATGCAGAATGACAAGGTTATAGCTTATGCCTCCGGACAGTTGAAAGTTCATGAGAAGAATTACCCAACCCATGACTTAGAGTTGGCTATTGTAGTATTTGCTTTGAAGATATGGCGTCATTATTTGTACGGTGTTCGTGTAGATGTATTCACTGATCAGAAGAGTCTTCAGTATGTATTTACTCATAAAGAGCTTAATCTCAGACAGCAAATAGAGTTACTCAAGGATTATGACATGAATATTCTTTACCACCCAGGCAAGGCTAATGTTGTTGTTGATGCGTTGAGCAGGTTGTGTATGGGTAGTACTACCCATTTTGAGGAAGATAAGAAAGAACTAGCAAGAGATGTGCATAGACTTGCACACTTACGAGTCTGACTAATGGATTCCACAGAAGGAGGAGTAGTTGTGATGAATGGGGCTGAATCATCCTTCATGTATGAAGTTAAAGAGAAACAAGACCAAGACCCAATTTTGCTTGAATTGAAGGCAAATGTTCATAAGCAAAAAGTATTAGCTTTTGAATAAGGGGGAGATGGCGTATTGAGATATCAAGGTAGATTGTGTGTACCAATGGTGGATGAACTCCAAGAGAGGATCATGGAGGAAGCTCATAGCTCTAGATATTTTATCTAGGTTCCACAATAGATGTATCACGATTTGAGAGAAGTTTATTGGTGGAGTAGTATGAAGAAGGAAATTGCAGAGTTTGTTGCTAAGTGTCCTAATTTCCAATAAGTTAAAGTAGAGCACCAAAGGCCCGGTGGTATGGCTCAGAATATAGAACTTACGGAATGGGAGTGGGAAATGATTAATATGGATTTCATCACAGGTTTACCAAGGTCTCGCAGGCAACATGATTCTATTTGGGTTCGATAGAATGACAAAATCAGCCCACTTTTTACCGGTAAAGACTACCCATTCAGCAAAAGATTATGCTAAGTTGTATCTTCAAGAGGTGGTAAGACTTTATGGAGTTACGGTCTCCATTATTTCAGACAGAGGTGCACAATTTACTACACAATTTTAGAAGTCATTCCAAAAAGGCTTGGGTTCAAAAGTGAACTTAAGTACTATATTTCATCCTCAGACAGATGGGCAAGAACAGCGCACTATTCAGACCTTAGAGGATATGTTGAGTGATTGTGATTTATTTCAAAGGTAATTGGGATGATCACCTACCTCTCATCGAGTTTGCTTACAACAATAGTTAGCACTCTAGCATCCAGATGGCTCCTTATGAAGCTCTTTATGGGAGAAGATGTAGATATCCTATTGGATGGTTTGAAGTTGGTGAAACTGGGTTGATTGGGCTAGATTTAGTTCATCATGCTATGGAGAAGGTGAAAGTGATTCAAGAGAGGTTGAAAACGGTGCAGAGTCATCAGAAATCCTACACTGATGTTAGGAGAAGGGAGTTAGAGTTTGAAGTAGATGATTGGGTGTATTTAAAAGTTTCACCCATGAAAGGTGTTATGAGATTTGGTAGGAAGGGGAAGCTTAGTCCTCGGTATATTGGCCCCTACAGAATATCGAAAAGGGTAGCTAATGTAGCTTAAGAGTTGGAGCTACCACAAGAGTTAGCCACGGTTCATCCGGTATTTCACATCTTCATGTTGAAGAAGTGCATGGCCGATCCTTCATTGATCATACCAAATAAAGATATTGGGATCAAGGATAGCTTATCTTATGAGGAGATTCCTGTTCAGATTCTAGATCGCTAAGTTCACAAGTTGAGCACAAAAGAGGTAGCATCAGTCAAGGTTCTTTGGATGAACCAATTTGTTGAGGAAGCTACTTGGGAAGCTGAGGAAGATCTGCAGAAGAGATATCCACATCTCTTTGAAACCAGAGAAGTTCCAGACCAAGATACTAGTTCTCTTCTTAGTACTCTTTAAATTATTAGTTGGCATGTTGTACCTGCATTGCTTGTTGGGTGTTGAACTGAATGATTGATATTACACCCTTAGCCTAGTAAGAGTAATCTCATTCGAGGATGAATGTTCCCACGGGAGAGATATTGTAAACTCTCGCAAATTGAAATAGCTAGGAAGAAGTTAAGAATTGGAAATAGCCATTTTTGGAAAGAATATAAAAATCTGGAAATTTGTTAAGTATGTTAAGTTGAGCTTTTGGTCAACTTCAAACGAACATAACTTCTAACTCAAGATGATTTAGGTTTTTTTCAGGTATTGTAGGAAATATCTTGGAATAATCTTTCCAGCGCCGCCGAGTTTGCATGATTCCGAATTCGTATGAGTGAGATATGACCATTTGAAGTTGGGCTCTTCAAATAAGGAAAGTCTAAAACCGGATTTTTGGACGGTATTTTAGTCTTTTCCTTACCTAATTATTTTCATCCGATTTTAGGAGTTTAATTGGGTTCATATTAGATTTTAGTCAGTTTATAAAAGTTGAAGTTCACGGTAGGTCTTGGAGAAAAGAGAAAAGAGGAGAAAGGAGAAGAAAAATCAAGAATCGTCAACGTTCGAGTTTGGTTGTGGATTTCGCCAAGGATTCAATCCTACGAGGTATGTAAGATCAAATAGCGTTGATTTAGTTCACCCACGCTCCAATCATGATTCAATTCAGCGAAGTTATATAGTTTTGAAAGTAAATCCTATGAGTTCTTGATGATAATTCGATTGAAATTTTGTGGGTTCTTGTTGTTGAAGTTTCTTGAGATTGATTCATGTATTTAGGTGTGAATTCGACTTAAATCTTGCATATATTGATGAATTTGTTGTTTCTAAGTTTTGGGGAAAGAACGAAGTGAAAATAGAGGGTTTAGAGTTGAAAAACGAAAAAGAAAAGTCGGAGGCTCCTAGGTAGGGGCTCGGGGTGTCGCCCCTCTCATAGCCCCAAGAAGAATTCTCTGATCTTTTTCCTCTGGGGCGTCGCCCCTCTCAGAGCCCCAAGCAGGGGTCTCTGAACTTTGGCCTCTAGCGCCCCACTCCTCTCAGAGAGCCATGGATGCCAATTCACCCATTTTTCCCCATTCTTTCTGTACTAGTTCGTTGGTAACGTACCTATGTTTTCCAATCGATTTATATAATCTAAGGTATGTTTAAACATCATGAAATCATCCATAAACATGAGATCATGAACCTTGAATCCTTAATTCAATTCAAGGAAAGTTAAGAGTCAATTCTATAAGTTAAGAAGCAAGTCAAGAGAAGTTCATAAAGTTTTTCCAAAGTCTTTCGCACACATTTTAACTTTGTCTTAAGACTTAAGTTTTGAGTTGACTAAAGAGTTAGGAGTAAAGTTCATTTCTTCAAAGATTATACAGGAACTAAGTATTCCCAAAAGTTAGAAATGTTTTCACATTTGACCAAGAAAGGGAACATCGATTCCAAGAGAGCTTTTAATATAAGTTTTGAGTAATTATCTCAAACCAAAGAAAGAGATTTTTTTTAAAAAACATATGAGCTAGGTACATTTTACGACTAGTATTGTAACACCCCGTATTCGAAACAGACAAAAAAAAATGCAGATTTTTAGAAGTTGCAGGTGCAACTTACGGTCACCATCCACGGACCGTAGGTCAGACCACGGCCCGTGCTGGTGGACCGTGGTTCACCACTGCAACCCCTCCCCAAACCAGCTCAGAAAATTGGCT